>JAOQMP010000006.1:38845930-38856506 GCA_027563575.1 Erythroxylum pedicellare
GTAGAATATAATAAAGATATATAGAAACTAAAATGGATAAGATATAAACAAAAAAAGCTAAATTAAATAAACTAAAACTGTACAATATGACAATGGACTATTTTGTAATTTTACAAAAAATTCAGGGACTATTTTATAAATTTAAAAAATTACCCGAAATGTTACCCGGTATTAACTAGTACCGATATAGTATCGTACCAGAACTCAATCCGGTACCAAGTCTGGTACGGTATTTATAACATTGGCATAGAGGCCTCCTGTTCAGGAATCCTGGTTGTAAAGTATTACCTAAGGTTCACTCCACTGCTAGCAGAGCAACCTTCTATGACTAATAGTTTCTGGAAATAAATCCTAGCTTTCTTAGCAATTTCAACCTATCCAAATATAGTTTCCTCAGTTTCATATTTTATTGAAGTAACTCTATTGGTATTTCTCATGACTGTTGCCGAGTTGAAGAAAAATGTAGTACATTTATCCCCGTCCATAATCCAATTAATTATGACACTCTGCTTCAATAAAGAACATTGATTATCCACCATTTGCAAATAGGACTTCAGAGCTTCCTTTTCAGTTGTAGCTAAATTGCTATCAGTTGGGCTATTTGCCAAGGATTTCTGGATTATTGATAACTTGATTCTTGCTTCTTCGACTTCCTTTGTGGAATTCTGCCCTCTTCTTAAATTTAGCAACTTTAATTCCTATTTGATAGCCTCGAGCTTTTGCACACATAAATTGCTTAGTGCCATATATGTCATGCTCTAATCCTTTCATAATAGCTTCTTGAAACCCCTCCACATTAACCAAAAAAAAAATAAATCTAAAAGGGTGGTGGATTCTAATCATTTTAAACAAGTTGTGCACCTTGATAGGGGTGTGATAAGAAATTCCTAAGTTTAGGAAGTTATCTGAACTCTTTGAGAATGTAGTTAATCAATCCACATTCACCATTGCTCTATCTAACTTTTTCCCAATGAATTAGTTAAAACATTGTTTGTTTGACTAGGTAAATTTATGACCTTCATATTTTAAATCTATTAATTCCACATCCTGCATGCAATCAAACATATCTATTGTGTAATTGAGTAGATTGCAGTTCCCTTCTGCCTCTATTCTGTATAGAGTAGCATTAAAATGCCCACTAACTATCCAGGGATCCCTAATTGAGGCTTTGAGTCTTCGAAGGAAGTTTCATAATTCAGTTCTCTGAAAACCTGTATTAAATCTGTAGATAAACGTAGCAAGAGCAAAACTATTTTTCATTTTGAATTTAAGCCTCATGTGAATGAATTTCTGATTGGTTTCCCGTACTTCCACTTCCAATAAGTCTCCATTGTAAACAATAATAATCCTTCCATATGCATGACATTGGTGATTAGTGATACATTGCCATTTGCTTCCCAAACAACCTAACTTATTCATATTAGCTTCCTTAATTTTTGTTTCCAGCAAACAAAATAACAAAGGCTTTTCCTTTAGAACAAATTCCCTTTCTGCATTAAGTTTAGAATGGTTATTTATTCCTCTTACATTCCATACTATAAGGGTTATATAAGATTGATTTTTTCTTTGTAGCCTTTCCTACTCTCCTGTTACTTTTCCATGAAATTTCTTGTTCAAAATGTTCCTCTTGAGTAGCTCCTTTCTGCTGCTCTTCCAACTGTTGAGTGTGCTCCTTTAGTTGGATTTCCTTGTCTCTATAACAAGGATTTGTCTCACCCATTTCCTTTTCACTTTCTTGGTTGTTCCCTGACATCTTGTGGGAGGAAGTCAAAAGTTGCTGTTGAATTTCCACATGTAGATCTGAATCTGGAAGGATTTCTACTAAGGCAGTCTCATCCTTTGTAGTTAATTCACTTTCAGCCTGACCCAATGCATCTTATCTCACAAGGTTATCTGAATTATATTCGGTTTCCTCCAACCCTTTTTGTTTTGTGAGGTGAGTTGGGAACAAAAAGGGGGATGAAGGGAGGATAGAGCTGTAGGAATTGGCTAGCGGTAGGGGTGGGAAATCTGTCTCCATTATAGTCGTGAATAATGAAGTCTACGTTTTGTTTTGTCGGGACGATGCTGTCATCAAAGACAATGCCAGAAGAAGCTGCGAAGGATGGGTGAAGATGAAAGAAAAAGAAGAAGAAGAAGAAGAAGAAGAAATGGCTAAGGAGATGAAGTTGGATTCTGGAAACTAGAAGTAGATCTACGGGAGTTGTCAACATGGTTCGATGAGGGTAGTAGAGAGTGCGAAAGTTGAGCCGCGGTGCTGTAAGCTAAAGAGTGTCGATGGGGATGTTTGTTAGCATATAGAATCCCCATATGTTAATTTACAAAAAAGTGGAACAAAATTTTAATATATTTTTTAAAATTATCATATCACAAAATATTTTTAATAACTTAAAATAATAATTTTAAGAACGAATAAAATTATAAAAGACTTGTTTTCTTTTTCCGAAAATATAATATTTTACTTCCTGAAAGCTACAGCAGACAATTGCTACCGCCAGAGTAGAAACTTTCATGAATTAAGGTGATGTGTACCCGCAAGTTATAATAGGCTTCTCTTACATAATCATATTCGTAGGCTTTTCTTCTGACTTTGTCCTTATGAGAGGTCGTTGCCAAGGCATCCAAGAAGGAATAATCTGATTTCATTGCCGTACGCATGATTCCTGAAGTTAAAAAGTGGAAACTTGTTTCCTCTGCAACTTTTGCCCAAATGTCATCAGTTCAACCCCTAGTATTCTATTGCCATGTTTAGTTTCTGAAATGACCTCAGCATACGTTGGATTTTCATATTTTGAAACCTTTTTTCTACTTAGAAAATGGTTAACAAAGTCGGAAAGTTTGGTGGGGGAAAAGCTTTAAGCCTTCGTACCGAGTCCATTCCATTCAGGGAAGAGCTCCCATGCACATTTCGCTCACATATTGACTTTCATTGTTGGAGAGACAGGAAAGTTTCTTGTTCTATAGTGTAGCAGGACCTTTCTGCAGTTTCTGCAACTCTTGATTCACCAACTTTCATCAGAAAAAGCAATTAATAGGGATGATATACGAGATTTTTGGTACACAATCAGTAGCCTTTTTCAAGAACCACTCTTGGAATCAGGATTAACACTGTTTTCACCAAAAAAATCCCGACTTCCAAGAGTCAGCATTATTAATTTTCAAAATTCCTGCAGATTCTTAGTAAGCATATGATTTCACGATGGTAAGAAATTCTGAGGGCTTGAAAAGCTACTGGCCTAGATGACTTTGCACCAGGAATGTCTACAGCCCAAGTCCTGTTTGCTTTGGCATCGAAGGCATTTACAAAGTTACGCCACCATAAAGCTCCTCTACCTTGTCGCCTAAAGGTCATTAGGGTCGTTTTCCATTCACTTATTTTATTACCTGGAAGTTGGCTTTTCTTCCCAACTTTGATACATATTTATTTTGCAGTTTGTTGTGCTTGCTTTCCTTCAATTATTTAATTACTCCTCAACTAATCCTTGAATCAGCAAATCAGTCAAGTAACCACAGGCATATTCTTCTAAGGTTCCCATTTCATAACGTTGCTGTTGTCATCGTGGGGCTCCCCTCCCTTTTACATATTGTGAGTTAGTCTTTAGTTTCTTACTACCCAACAACCAAACTCCAATCTGCAACTACTCTCTAAACCTGCTCCCATTTCTTTTCCTCTTTCAAGCATTCCATTTTCAGTTTCTATAATAACAGTACCGATACATTTCCTCACCAAAGTTGTTGGTATCCAGTTTCTGCTTTGATCCTGTCTTCGAAGATTACTCCTATGATATTGCTTCTTTCCTAAACATTTCCCGTACAGAATTGGATTACAGAACTATACTGATAGTACTGCCCATATCATACCCGTGTATTATCTTCTAACTTTTGTCTGTATCATCAAATATACAAGTGTTGGTTTAAGACAGTAAAGAAACCATTTCCCTGTATACAAGACTATTGAAGAATATAGGTACAATGGGGAGGAATACTGACGAAAAGATTGTTTCACATGCAGGATCTCAGGTGATATATAAATAAACTATACCTTTTGTCTCCCATACTATATCAAAATTCTGATGAAAATGCTCATAACAAACAGGGAAAAATGGAAGGTCAACGAAAGAAGTCCCTCTTCGCATCTATTTCCAAGACCCCTGCAGAAAGTTGCAGACCGAGCAGTATGGTTGTAAAGGTAAGTTGATCTCTGAACCACGTCTCCAGTAATTTTCTTTTTTCTAGGCTTCTAAACTGTGAGAAGCTAACTGGAATTTTGGTTGTTGGCATACGAATTGGTTTACAACAGAAAGCACATACTGTAATCCCTGCACATATTGTAGCAGAAGCTATATCAACTTTCAGAGGTCTTGATCTGAGGTGGTCAGGTCCTATAACACCAACAGAGATGAGATATGTTGAACAGTATGTCTTGGCAAAGTACCCCCAATATGCTGGTCTTATTGGAGAAAAAATAGATCTATCTACTCTTTGTATCAATGAAGAGACCTCAGAAACTGCAAGTGATGACAGGCGAAAATCGCCTAGGAGTGGCCTAAGAGAGGCCTCCACACCCACTTTTGGTAGCAATCTACCTGATTTGGATAGAACTCAGTTAGAACCATCAAGATTGCTTGATATTCTCACAGAGAAATCCTCATTTCCAGGTAGTTTCATCTCAATACCAGAAATCCAAGCTCAAAACAAAGTTTTGAAGCATTGTGGATTGCCTGATGATGAGTATCTTGTTCTGTTCACACCAACCTACAAAGATGCAATGATGTTGGTAGGGGAGAGCTACCCTTTCTTCAGAGGAAATTTTTACCTGAGTATTATTGGCGAAGAATTGGATTACATTCGAGAGTTTGCAACTTACAAGGAATCAAAAGTGATAGTGGCACCAGAGACATGGTTGGATTTGAGGATAAAGGGATCCCAGCTTAGCCAGTATTTTAGGAGGAAATGTAAGCACAGCCAAAAGGGGCTATTCTCTTATCCAGCTGATGTTGAAGGGACTCGTTATTCGATGCATTGGGTGTCAGAAGCTCATAGGAATTCATGGCATGTTTTACTAGATGCAACTGGGCTGGTTGCCAGAAAGGACAGGTTGAACCTAACACTTCACCGTCCTGACTTTGTTTTGTGCAGTCCTGACAATACAGAGGCCAATCCTTCTAACATCACTTGCCTTCTTGTTAGGAAGAAATCCTTTGACTCTACAATAACTGTTGCTTAGGCTAATAAGGAAGAAGAGGTATAGATATGTGAATATGTCCAGAATCTTCAGGTTGCTAAACAATATCAGTACATGACACTGAACCTTGAAGTTTTAAACACGAATTTGGGATCACTTACCTTTACAACTGACATCTTTCCATGGAATTCTTTTTTACCTTCAGATGGGACTCGGATCTGTTTACCATTATCACTCTGTTTATTGTGGTGAATTTCCTGCCTGATCCCTGTAAATTGGGATCCTATTCTTTCCCACGTTTCTGAACAAGGATAAGCAAAACATATAGAGGGCAATTTGATACTGGGCAGGAATTGAATGTCCTTTCAACTGAGTCTCTACAAATGAGAATTTTGGACTTCATAAAAGCAAATTTCTGCTTGAGTGGTTGCTTACCGAAATATACATTCCATGAAATGGAATTCCGGCCTTATTTCTACTGTTTGAGCTTCAGCAGCATTAAATTTCATCATAAACTGAACAGGGTCTATCCCGCAAGCAGCTGAGACCAGCATAAAATTGTGCACTCAAGCTGAGACTGCTAGGCGACGATTAGACAATAGACACAGGAAGGACAAAGAAATGATGCGAACTGTCTGGCCTCTCACTCTCTTTTTTCGGAAAGTAAGTGGGACTTGTTCTGCTCTCCCTCTCTCTTTCTGTGTTGCAAGGAAATTTCAAGACTTCTTCAGTACATTTCTTTTCCTTTTGCAATCTAAATCATCAGGATTCAGAGCTTCTTTGTAAGCCCCGAGTAACATATTGCAACTTGGATGAAGTAATCTTGGTTCCCACTTCCTACCATTTCGTTTTAAATCATGCAATATAAACCAAGCAGTTGATTTAGGATAATGCAGTATATTCATTTTCACTGTGTGAGATATATAAGATTTGAATAGAACACAGGACTATGATGGTAATACCAAAACCAGTGAAATATATTGATAGCAGAATATAGTTGTTCCACAAAAAGCATAAGAAAGGGTAACTATTTAAGAGAAAATCCTGCCATACCTTAATGTTAGGCGTGGATTCCTACATTACATACAAAAAAAAACCTGCTGCTGAAGAAGGGTTAGTACTTAGTTCTACCATCACCTTCAACTATGACATCTTTAAATGCCCCGCCACTTGGGATCATTGGCAGTACATGCTCTTGATGAGGCACAATTACATCCAATAAGTATGGTCCTGGAGTGTCGAACATTTTCTGAATAGCTGCTCTCACATCTTTCTTCTTTGTGACACGGGCAGCAGGTATTCTGCAAGCCTCTGCAAACTTTAACATATTAGGAAAGACTTCAGACTCTCTCGAAGGGTCACCCAGGTATGTGTGAGCACGGTTAGCCTTATAGAACCTGTCCTCCCACTGGACCACCATACCCAAATGTTGATTGTTTAGAAGCAATATTTTAACGGGGAGATTCTCCACTCTAATTGTTGCCAACTCCTGGACATTCATGATGAAACTTCCATCACCATCAATATCCACAACAACTGCATCTGGATTTGCAACGGCAGCTCCAACAGCAGCAGGTAAGCCAAAACCCATGGCTCCAAGTCCTCCTGACGTCAGCCACTGTCGTGGCCTCTTATACTTGTAAAATTGAGCGGCCCACATCTGATGCTGCCCAACCCCAGTGCTTATGATTGCATTACCATCTGTTAACTCATCAAGAACCTGAATGGCATATTGGGGACTGATTTCTTCACCAAAGCTCTTGTAACTCAAGGGAAACTTTGCCTTCTGCTCATCCAACTCTTCTCTCCAAGCACTAAAATCCAACTTTTGCCAATATTCTTTATTTCCCAAAATCTTATTCATCCCTGACAGTGCCAACTTCACATCCGCACATAGGGACACATGAGGCTGCTTATTTTTCCCAATTTCAGCTGAATCAATATCAATATGAACAATCTTGGCCCTACTAGCGAAAGCCTCAAGCTTCCCCGTCACACGGTCATCAAACCTGACCCCCAAAGCAAGCAACAAATCACTGTTATCCACGGCATAATTCGCATACACAGTACCATGCATTCCAAGCATTCGCAAAGACAATTCACCTCCAACTGGATAAGCTCCAAGTCCCATCAGAGTACTTGCCACCGGAATCCCAGTCAACTCAACAAACCTCCTCAACTCCTCACTCGAGTTCAAGCACCCACCTCCAACATACAACACAGGTTTCTCACTCTCAGAAATCAACCTAACAATCTGCTCGAGAAGACGCACATCCGGACTTTTAGGCAACCTAGATACATAACCAGCTAATCTAATCCCAGTATTCCAATTAGGAACAGCCAATTGCTGTTGTATATCCTTGGGAACATCTATCAACACCGGTCCAGGCCGTCCCGAGGTAGCCAAAAAGAAGGCTTCACTAACAATCCTTGGGATGTCATCGACATTAAGCACCAGAAAGTTGTGTTTCGTTATAGACCTTGTTACCTCGACAATAGGGGTCTCCTGAAAAGCGTCAGTACCAATCATGCGCCGAGGAACTTGTCCAGTAATAGCAACAATGGGCACGCTATCAAGGAGCGCATCAGCAAGGCCACTCACGAGATTGGTCGCTCCGGGGCCTGAAGTCGCAATACAAACGCCTGCATTGCCGGAGGCGCGCGCGTAGCCCTCTGCGGCGAAGATGCCACCTTGTTCGTGGCGGGGAAGAACGTTCCGAATAACGTTGGAGCGCGTCAGAGCCTGGTGGATCTCCATTGAAGCACCACCAGGGTACGCGAAAACGTCGGTCACGCCGTGTCTCTCGAGGGCTTCCACGAGAATGTCGGCTCCTTTTCTGGGCTCGTCAGGGCCGAACCTCTGAGGCGGAATTTGGGTGGTGGTGGTGGTGGTGATGGTAGGCACGGCGGTCTGCGCGGCTGCCGGAATGGAGCCTTTTGATGGCAGAGAATTGGAAATGTGTAGAGAGCGGGAAGGAGTGTGTTTTTCATGAGTAAACGAGAAGGTGGGGCGGGGAGTGAGCAGTGGGGATCTGGCGGTGGTGTAGATGGTGCTTTTTGCATTAGTTAAGGTTGTGGTTGTGGAGACGGCGGCCGCCATTGTTAAGAAGGCCAGAACAGAGAGAGGGACAAGAACTAAAGTCTGTGACTGTGGTGAACAGTGAGAGAGATATATATAAACATAGGGGCAGAGGCACTACTCATTAGAGGTGAATTCACGTGACCGTCTTAAAACGACGTTGTTTTATAAGAACTCACCTCTGTTGTACTTGCACATACAAGCCACGAATACGTGTACTTTGCTTACTTTGGGGCAACAAGTAACAACGCCAGTTTCAAAAAAAAAAAGGTAACAAGACCAACACCCCCCTCTTCCTTAAGTAACACCTGTCACATCAATCACGCTACGTGCAAGACAAGAACTTGTGAAATTGAGATGCAAGAGCAAGATAGCCTCGGCCTAGCCAATTAAGGAAATGTTATTTTAATTATTTATGTTATAATAAAATTATTTTCACATATAATTTAATTTTCATTTCACTTCACAATTTTTTTAATTTTAGAATATCCTTGTACTTTATGGATCCAGAATAAAAAAGAAATATCCATAAATATTAGTTTACTGATATGTTTTTATTTTTATTTTTAGTTAAAAATTTTGTTTGATTGAGTTTTTGGTTTTTTATGAAAACTATAAAAAGTGGTTTTAATTTCTGTTTGTTTTTTATAATTTGATTTAATATTAGATATAATAATTGTTAATAAGTATAGTTAAATTTAAAAGATCTTAAAATATATAAATTTCAAATAAAACTTTTATTTAATAATCAAAATGCATTAAAATAAATATTAATTTATTTTTATAAAAACAAAATAATTTTATTGATAATTTATTAATAAATATTATGTAAGAAATTAAAATAAATTTAATTAATTAAAATAATTCATCTTTAAGTTTTATCTAATATATAATTATAATCAATAATAAAAAATATAACTATATTGATACTAACAATCAAACATATTATTGTTTTTATTTGAAAGAAAAGTAAAAACAGAAAATGAAAACTAAAATTAAAACTAAAACTAAAAATCACAACAGAAATAGAATTAGTATTTAAAGCCATTTTCAACTACTAAAATGTCTATAACTTTGAAATGTATTTTTTAATAATAGGTTTGTAATTTGTTGAAAATATTTCCAATTATTAATGGCTTTATAAAATATCTTATTAAATAAGTTTTGGGTAATGTAAAACTATTTTTATGGCTAAATTTTCAATAAGTATTTTTAATAAAGGCTTGTATTAGAGAATTCTTGAAAGTTTTAATTACCTAATATCATCCAACATGTATTTTATTTAATATTTTTTGATCTAATTCTAAACTTTGGAGTCTTGTATTAAAGTTTTCATGAATGGCTTCACAAGACTTCTTAGTAACTCTAGTGTTGACATTTGCTTATGAGTTTGTTTTTAGCATTGGTAATCAAATATTGATATGTGCCTAAAATTGGTTAGGTACCGAAAATATTTAAAATAAACTCTAAATTTTACGATATGCTAGTTTTTTATTTTTATAATTTTTATAATTATCTATCGTATTATCTTATATTTTGCTTTTTATAATATCGAGAATGTGACTAAACAATATTCATTCAAGTAAATTTGTTTAATAAACATATGATTGTGAAGATATATCTATTTGTTAATTATCATGCATTTATTTAACAAAATTAGTGCATAATTGTGTGTGATCTAATAATGATTTTTTTATTGATATAAAGTGGTGTAAAATATTGGCAATCTCAAGTATAACAATTAGCTAATCCATTTTCTTCTATTGTTGATTTGTTTTATGTAATCATTACTTATCTATTTACCTTTTTGGCTTGTTACTAAATCTTGAAAATTAAGATGTACATAGTTGAACTTTCATATACTTATGTAGTTTTTTATAGATCAACAAAGAAAATTTCATTCCATCTCCTTTAACACGTTTAGATTAAGAACCTCAACTTTTACTCCAAGTACCCAAATGATAACTTGTTTGTCGAGTTATGGTTATTTTCAATGCTACGAATACCATACTGGTGCTGGTATTGAATTGAGTTTTATTACGATATTGTATTGATATTGGTTAATGTCGGATATTATTTCGGATAAAATTTTAAATTTATGAAACGATCATTAAATTTTTTAAAATTTGCAAAATAATCCATTAGAATATTGTACTGTATAATTTATAATTTTACATTAACCTAATTTTCAAAAATTATAATAATAAAAATTTTAAATAAAAACAATTTATTTATTTTTATTAACATTAATTTTAACATATAAATGTAACTACAATTAATATAAAAATAATCATTTAATTATCATACAAGTA
>JAOQMP010000006.1:38875911-38897121 GCA_027563575.1 Erythroxylum pedicellare
GGGATTACTTGAAGGGTGAGTATGAAGGAGATGAGAGAGTGAAGAGTATGAAGATTATTAACCTGATGAGGGAGTTCGATAAACTCCAAATGGCAGAGGATGAGGCTGTCAAAACATATGTGGCAAAATTGCAGGATCTTGCGGACAAGATCAGACTTCTTGGAGGTCGGTTTGAAGATGAAAAGATTGTACAGAAGATGCTCATTTCTCTCCCAGAAAAGTTCGAAGCAACGATCATCTCTTTGGAGAATACCAGAGACATGGCAGATCTGAAGTTGTCAAAGCTAATGAGTTTTCTGCAAGCCCAAGAGCAAAGGAGAGCTCTAAGAAATGTTGAAGTCACCGAAGGAGCACTCAGGGCAAGTCAGAAACAAAATGGAGGGGGAAAGAAGAAAGGCTGGATCAAAGGAGGTGCAGACGAAAAGAAACAAGAAAAGCAAGAAAATTCAGTAATATCACCGCAGTCCAAAAAAGATCCCTGCAAGCATTGTGGTAAGACTAATCACCATCATTACAAGTGTTGGAGAAGGCCTGATGTTAAATGCAGGAAATGCAAGAAGCTCGGACACATTGACAGGTTCTATAGAAGTAAGGAGTTAGAGCAGAGTTCAGGGGAAGCCTATGTTGCTGCCAAGAAAGAAGAAGAACAACTCTTTGTAGCCTCTTGCCACAATACCACGATTTCAGCAGATAGTTGGATTGTGGATAGTGGTTGCTCAAACTAGATGACAAGTAATCTGAGCATTTTCAAGAATCTGGACAAGAATTACATCTGCAGAGTGAAGATTGGCAATGGACAATTGATCTCAGCTAAAGGAAGAGGAGTTGTGGTAGTTGAAAGCATGAAGGGACCAAGGACACTTGAAGAAGTACTCTATGTACCAGATCTTGAGCAAAGCCTCCTTAGTGTTTCCCAACTGATTGAAAAGGGATATTCAGTCCTCTTCCAAGATGGCTTCTGCACGATTACAACATCAGATGGGAAACTTTTGTTCAAGATTGCAGTCAAAGATAGAAATTATGTGCTGAATCTATTTGATCAGCATCAGTAAGCATTAAACGCAAGTGTCAAAGTAGCGAGTCTCTGGCACAAGAGACTTGGACATCCTCACTAGAAGGGCCTGATAAAGCTGTCAGAATCAGACCTTGTTCGAGGAGTTCCAACTCTAGAAGCTGAGCAAAAGGTGTGCACTTCATGTATACAGGGAAAGAAGGTGAGATTGCCAATTAAGGACAACAAGTAGAGAGCATCCGAGCAACTTGAATTGGTCCACACTGATGTATGTGGAGCTTTGCCTGTTGAATCCTTGAATGGTAGCAGATTATTTGTCACCTTCATTGATGACAAATCAAGATATTGTTGGATCTACTTCCTAAAATCCAAGGCAGATGTACCTGAAGTCTTCCAGAAGTTCAAGCAAATGGCAGAAAATCAGAGTGGGCAAAAGATCAAGATGCTGAGAAGTGACAATGGAACTGAGTATAAAAATCAGAAAATGGAGAAAATATGTCAAGATAGTGGAATAATTCATCAGTTGACTGTGCCATACTCACCTCAACAGAATGGGGTGAGTGACAGAAAGAATAGAACCATCATGGAAATGGTTAGATGTTTGCTCCAAGAAAAGTCACTACCGAAGTTCCTTTGGGCTGAGGCTGCTGCTACTTCAGTGTTCCTCCTAAACAGATTACCCACCAAGGCGTTGGAGAAAAAGACAGCATATGAAGCTTGGCACATGAGGAAACCGAACCTAAAAAATATGAAGATCCTTGGCTCTCCTTGTTTCACTTATATGCCACAACAGAAGAGGAACAAGTTGGACATCAAGGCTATAGTAGGAGTCTTCATTGGTTACTCTGAAGTTACTAAAGGCTATAGAATCTTGATTCCTAGCAAGAGGGAAGTCAAGATAAGTAGAGACGTGACCTTCCTTGAGGATGAGATGTGGGACTGGTCAAAGTTGGAAGAAGACAACTCACAGGTGCAGAAAATGCTGATGCGTGGAGTTCCATTTCCTGAAACAACATCTGAAGAAGGATCTGAGGATGGAGATAGACCACACATGGAAGCAGAAGCTGAACAAGGAGAAGTCAAAGAAACCAATTCACACGAAAGTGAAGAGGAGGTAGAACCATAAATACAAACAGATGATGATTTTGATGACCAAGTGGATCACATTCCGAAAAGAGGTACAAGATTACTATCTGATATTTACCAAACTTGCAACTTAACTCTTTGTGAACCAGCAAGCTTCAAAGAAGCAAAACAAAGCAAGGAGTGGCTAGCTGCAATGGTGGAGGAAATTAAGATGATTGAAAACAACCAGACTTGGGAGCTTGTGGAGAAACCAGCTGACAGAAAAGTTATTGGTGTAAAGTGGGTTTACAAAACTAAAGTAAATACGGATGGGACCTTGAATAAATTCAAAGCAAGGTTGGTTGTCAAGGGGTACTCTCAGGTGAATGGAGTGGACTACACTGACACCTTTGTGCCAGTAGCTAGGCTGGAGACAATCCTATTGATCCTGAGTATATCTGCCGAGAAGGGGTGGCTAGTGTATCAGCTGGACGTTAAGTCTGCGTTTCTGAATGGAGAGCTGAAAGAGGAGATCTATGTAGACCAGTCAGAAGGCTTCATTGTTGAAGGTAAAGAGGATACAGACTTAGGAAAGCGTTGTATGGGCTAAAACAAGCTCCAAGAGCTTGATATGATAAGCTAGATGCCTACCTTAAACAGATCGGATTTGCTAGAAGTGAAAATGAACTCACCCTGTATGTGAGGAAGCAAGAGAACAGAGCCATTTAAATGTGTGTTTATGTTGATGATTTGCTTTTGACTGTAAACAATGCCAAGGAAATCGAAGGAGTTAAGCTCAAATTGAAGAAATTATTTGAGATGACAGACTTGGGCATTATGACATACTTCTTAGGAATGGAAATATTTCAACATCCGAAAGGGATTTCCATCTGCCAAAGGAAGTACATCAGAGAAGTACTCAAGAGATTCTTCATGCTGGAATGCAAACCAGCAAAATCCCCAATGAACAGTAAAGAAAAATTGCAGAAGGAAGACGTAAACAAGGCCACAAATGAAGGAAGATACAGGAGCCTCATTGGAAGTCTGATGTACATAATGTCGTCAAGAACGGATATTCAGTTTCCAGTAAGCATGCTTTCGAGATTCATGGCGTCACCAACAGAAATCCACATGACAGTAGCAAAGAGGGTCCTAAGATATTTGAAGGGAACCTACAATTTTAGTCTTAAATACAGACGAACAGAGAATTTAAGAATGAAAGGATACACGAACAGTGATTGGGGAGGCCCAACTGATGACATGAAAAGCAAATCTGGGTACTGTTTCAGTTTGGGTTTAGGGTGTTTTTCATGGGTGTCGAAGAAACAGAGCGTGGTCGCTCAGTCGACAGCGGAAGCAGAGTTGATTGCCGCTACTGCTACAGTGAACCAAACGATTTGGCTAAAAAAGATGATGGAAGAGCTAGGAATCGCGGTGGAGGAAAGCACAGAAGTGTTGATTGACAACAAAGCAGCCCTTACGATCTCTTTGAATCTGGTTTTCCACGGTAGAACAAAACATTTCAAAATGAAATGTTGCTTTTTACGAGATATTCAGAAAGGAGGAGAAGTTAAGCTCGTGTATTGCAAAACAAAGGAACAGCTAGCCGACCTATTCACAAAAGAATTGGAAGGAAAAAGGTTCGAATATTTGAGGAACAATGTAGGCATGTCACAAGACTCTTAAGATAGGAGGAGTGTGTTGGTGTCTTAAAAGTCTTAAAGTCTGTCAGTCAGGAAAGGAGTTAGTGGTAGTTAGACGATAGTTTTCTGTTAAAGGCTGTTAATATTGTTGACAGAAAAATGTATAAATACAGAGTATTAAAAGTCTTAAAGTCAGTCAGTCAAGAAAGGAGTTAGTGGTAGTTAGACGATAGCTTTCTGTTAAAGGCTGTTAATATTGTTGACAGCAAAATGTATAAATACAGAGTATAGAGATTAAATGAAATTCAATTCATTCTTCTCAATCATTCTCAATAGCTCAATATTCTATCTACATTTTCGTAAAAATAAGACATTTAGTCTTCAGCTCAAAATCCATGTGTATAATGTAGAATCATGGTCTTTTTTGCTTGTATAATCAGGCTTTCATTACTTGCATTGACAATTCCAAAAATTATATGCTACTAATGGAATGAACAAAATTTTGGAAGGTGTAAGACACCAAATAAGTGTGTGCTTTGTTAGAATATATGAACCAACAGGCCTCAAATCCAAGACCATTACACAGGGAACAAAGGCTCAGCAGAGAAAAGACAAAGCAAAGTTAGAGCATAAAGGAACAATGCATGAAAATAAAATAGTAGCAGACATAGTACACCTTTACTTGCCCAGCCTTACTTGTTTGTCGAGGAATGATTCACAATCTGTTATAGAGAGAAATAAACTCAACCATGTATGCATAAACCATGTACAACATTCAATATAGATAGAAAAAGATCAACTAATTTCTCATCCTCTTCTCCGATCGTTCACTCCATTACTGGAGTTTCTTACATAGTATCAGAGCTTTGTAGCTCTCAATCCTATACCTCCCAAAAATCTAAAGTTAACTCAAATTGACTAAAGACTCAGAAGTAATCGGCAAAACAAGTGACAACCAAACCTACTTTGACATTGAAGCTGAATCGTACAACATTTCTCCGGTGGAAAACCTAGGAAGTATTTTGGTCAATACACCATTGGATGGAAATAACTATTTATACTAGAGTCAGTCAATGATGATTTCATTGAGGGCTAAAAACAAATTAGGATTTGTCATCGGAGAATTAGAGAAACCCGTCTCTGATGAAGCAAAGGCAAGAAAATGGGTGACCGTTGATAACATTGTCATCGCCTAGATTTTTAACACCTTTATGAAGGAAACCGCTGACTCATTCTTGATGGTAACCACTGCGAAGGAATTATGGGGCGAGCTCAAGGGACGTTGCGGAGAGAGCATCGGGCCTCATTTATACCAGCTAAGGCAGGAGATAAACAATCTCCGTCAAGGTAACAATTCTGTTACTACTTATTTCACAAGGTTGAAGAAATTGTGGAATGACATAGATTGTCTAAGACCTATGAAAACTTGCGTGTGTGATGCGTTTAAATATAACACTGATGTGGTGAATGACAACAAGTTGACAACTTTTCTGCTAGGATTAAGAGAGGAATATGCTAATGTAGTTAACCAAATTATGTTATTGGATCCGTTGCCACAGGTCAGTAAGGCATATTCTATGATTTTGACCATTGAGAAACAAAAATCTATTTGTGTTGATTCCAACGGAATAGGACAGATGGGTATAGCATTATTGACTAACAACGGGACTGTTAGAAAACAGAGTTATGGTAGGGAAGGATTAAGCAGGAAAATAGGTGGAAGAAAGGATTAAAAATACTATGATTATTGCCATGAAAAGGGACACCTGAGGGAAACATGCTTTCAGTTGCATGGTATACCAAAGTGGTACAAGGAGTTACAAAAAAAGAAAAGGAAACCGAATTTTGCAATAGTAATAGTAGAAGGATCTACAGGGGAGGAGTAGGGACCGTCGAAAATAGAGGAGCACCGACTATTTGATGTCAAATTTCTTGCTAAGCAAGTTCAGGAACTCATGACGTTTGTTAAAGGTAAAAGTAGTATACAAGCCAATAATGGCGCGTATAATAGCTTTTCAGGTATCTCTCATAACTCGCTCATATTTGATAGTAAAGAATACAACAACGTTTCGTGGATAGTCGATTCAGGTGCCTCTACCCATATGTGCATAAACCCTAATTCCCTTCAAAATTTGTCTGAAAATGATAAAATAAATCATGTTACGTTACCTAATGGAACTAGCAGATCTGTCACACATGTAGGAGATGTCACAGTATCACCATATTTGAACCTAAAAAATGTTTTGTGCATACCTACATTTCACCATAATCTTTTATCCGTTCATAAAATTGCTACACAAAACAAATTAGCTACCATATTTATTGCTGACAAAGTGTTTCTGCAGGACCCGGTGACTAATTATGTTATAACAATATGTGAGGTAGCAGGTGGTATCTACAAGTTGACTCCAAAATATTTTCTCCTTGAAAAAACACTCCAAGGTCCATCACTCCAATTTTACCTAAACAATGTCGTAGCTTACAATGTATCCAATGACTTTGATTTGTGGCATTTTAGACTTAGACACGTGTCTAGAAACAAGTTATCGCATTTACCTACTTTATCCGGAAAACCCCAAAAAATCATTCATGCGAAATTTTCCCATTAGCTAAACAACAATGAAAATCCTTCCTAAAACATGAAATTATGGCAAAAAGTCCATTTGAGCTTTTACATTTAGACTTGTGGGGACCATACAGGACTCCGAATAGATGGGTTAATTTTTTCCTTATCATTGTACACGAGTATTCTCATACAACATGGACTTACTTAACAAGTATTAAGAACCAAGTTCATGAGTTACTTATGGTTTTTTTACAAATGATCCAAAACTAATTTTCATTACCCATCCTATGTGTCCGTACAGACAACAGTACCGAATTTGTAAATAAAAATTGTTCCGATTTGTTCCAGAGTAAAGGCATACAACACCAACGGACTTGTCCATATACACCGCAACAAAACAGTGTTGTGGAACGTAAACGCAAGCATTTGCCTCAAATCACAAGGGCCTTAATGTTTCAAGCCAATTTACCAAGATGTTTTTGGGGGGAAGTCATTCTAACATCCACATTTATTATAAACTGCCTACCATAAAAAATCATAAGTTGGAAAACACCATATGAAAAACTATACAACAAACCACCTAATTACGATACATTAAGGACATTTGGATGTCTATGTTACGTAACAAACACTAAGCCATTCAAAGACAAATTAGAACCTAGAGTCCACAAGTGTTTGTTTCGAGGATACATGTCTGGCCGAAAAGCATACAAATTACTTAACCTGCAAACAAACAAGGTACTTGTCTCAAGAGATGTGTTTTTTTATGAAGAAATATACCTATACAATACAAAAAACACCAACACACAAGACCAACCTAGAAATTTACCCATGTTCAACTTTGGGTCAAATAATAACTCCTACCAAGAACCTACTTTTGACACACAAAACCAAATGACCAATGGAAACAATACTGACCTGTAAGAACGACCATTACACTTACCAAACGCATTAATACAAATGGGACAAGACCCAATAAACCTTAACCTACCCAACATAACTTAAGACTCCAACACCAATTCGCCGCCACCATCACCAACGATAAGAACAACTCAACCTCACCCAATTCAGTAACTCACCCAATGAAGAAGCCAACAAAACTGTCCCTGAACAAAATAATTGGACGATTATGTCATGAATATCTCTGCTGCCTGTACACTGATCATTACAATGTCGTCAGTCTAGGTATGGTCCCACAAAAATACATTCCCTGATATCACTTTCTTTTAATCGTTCCTAACCTTTATGGCAAATGTATCAACTGACCATGAACCGTTGTTGTATGAAACTGCCAAAGATTGCCCGTTATGGGTGGAATCCACGATTTGCGAGTTAGAAGCGTTGGAAGAGAATTTAACATGGTCTGTCGTTGATCTTCCACGAGGAAAGAAGACACTTGAAACCAAATGGATCTATAAGATAAAAAGAAATCCTGATGGGACAATAAATAGAAGAAAAGCCCGGCTCGTCGCAAAAGGATTTAATCAACGTGCTGGAGTTGATTATTTGGAGGTTTTTTCTCCGGTAGCAAAGGTGACAACGATTCGAACACTATTAGCCATGGCTACTGCACAAAACAAGTTAGTCGAACATTGCGACATCAATAATGCATACCTTCATGGGTCCATAGAGGAAGATATATACATTAACCCTCCACAGGGATATTGAGAACTAGAAGGGAAAGCTTGCAAACTCCACAAATCCTTGTACGGCCTAAAACAAGCTGGGCGTCAATGGAACAAAGAGCTAACCACAACGCTCAAGGATATCGGTTTCATACAATCCGAACCAGACAACTGTTTGTTTACAAGAGGTAATAATGATTCCTTTATCTCAATGGTAATTTATGTAGATGACTTGCTATTGGTTGGACCAAATGAAGATATCATCAATTTGGCTAAACTATATCTACACGACAAATTCACAATCAAGGACTTGGGCAGTGCAAAATTTTTCGTCAGAGTCGAAATTGCAAGGTTTAATGGAGGGATGTTTTTGTCCTAATCAAAGTACATCAGTGACATCATCCGAGACTCTGGATGTGGTGACTTAAAAACAGCAGCAATGCCCATTTCACAAGGCACCAAGTTATCCATTGATGACAGAGCTCTATTGCCAAATCTTGAAAAATACAGGAGAATTGTGGGACAACTGTTATACCTGAATTTTACACGATCGGATATCACTTACGCTGTCCAACAACTAAGTCAATTCAACACAACACCAAGACAACCCCATTGGAACGCTATGGTCCATGTGTTACAATACTTGAACGGGTTAGCCAAGAAAAACTATTTTACCCAGTCCAGAAAAATCCATAACTTAAGGCTTATTCCGATTTTGATTGGGGTGGTTGTGCATATTCTCGCAAGTCATTAACTGGCTATTGCATATTCTACAAACATGCCCCGATATAATGGAAGACCAAGAAATAACACACGGTCAGTCGCTCATCTGCTGAAGCTGAATATCGGAGCATGGCAAGCACTTTATGTAAGTTACGGTGGATTTCGTATGTCCTGCAAGATCTGCAGGTAAAAACAATACTACCTATCCTACTTTATTGCGATAATATGGCGGCCATCCATATATCCAAAAATCCGGTCTTTCACGAAAGGACAAAACATGTGGAAATTGATTGTCACTTGGTTAGAAATGCTGCCAAGGATGGCTTCATACGAACAAATCACTTACCGTCGCAACAGCAAATTGCTGATAGCTTCACAAAGTGTCTCACTGCATTGAATTTTTCGAACTAACATTTCCAAGTTGGGTCTCATTGATGAGCCATCAACTTGAGGAGGGGGTGTTAGAATATATGAACCAATGGGCCTCAGATCCAAAGACCATTGCACAGGGAACAAATGCTCAGCGGAGAAAAGACAAAGCAAAGACAGAGCATAAAGGAACAACTCGTGAAAATAAAATAGAAGCAGACATAGTACACTTTTACTTGCACAGCTTTACTTTTTTTGTCGAGTAATGATTCACAATCCGTTATAGAGAGAGAAATAAACCCAACCATGTACATATAAACCATGTACAACATTCAATAAAAAAGGAAGAAGAGCACTCAATTTCTCATTCTCTTCTTCGACCGTTCACTCTATTACTGGAGTTTCTTACATATGATGTTTTGATGTTCTTATTCTATTTGATACAATGTAAATTATAACATTTTAAATACTTTGTATTATTTTAGTTTTATATTTGTAAGATAATTAAATGATTTTTTGTATTAATTGTTGTTAGTGTTTATATGTGAAATATGTAACAAATAATATTAATAGAATAAAGAGAGAGTTCTTAGTTTAAATTTATATTCTTATAATTTTTCAAGATATGATTGATACAAAATTAAAAATTAATTAGTACAATATATTGAAAGATTATTTTATAATTTTAAAAAATTAAAGGATTATTTTGTAATTTCAAAAAATTATTTAAAATAGTACTCAGTATTAATCGATACTAATATTGTACTGTAGTAGAAATATATTCGAGTCCGGTATTAGTATCAACATAGTATTCATAATATTGGGTCATATTCTGGTTGTGAAACAAAAATTATAAATAATACAAACATAATTACAAGTGTAACTGTGAATTGTTATTGCAATAAAAAATGTAAAGGTAATTGACTAATTGTGATAGACAGGAGAAAAAACTGGAAGATTGCATGGTTCTCTGTATACTGGACATCTTAAATAGTTCACATTTCGGAATTCAATCCTTCCAATAACATCATTCAAACATCAATGTATCGACATTAATGAGCTCAGGATAGATGTTATGATGGAAAATCTCTTTCCTCTGTATAAAAGATGGCAACTCCTATCATCTATAAATTTTCTGGGCATTCCACAACTTCGAAGGAAGCTGTAAAGCCACCTGTGTATGGGAAAGAAAATAAACTAAATCCAGTTTTCAGGATTCTCCAAAGATAACTTATGTTCCTATGATGATTTCCTATACTCTGGACCAACCATCTAATCCAAACCTCATTTTCTCTACTTTCTATACCGCCTCCGTTTATACACCAAAATCACCTTATTCTTTGCAACTTCTGCTTTATCACTTCTTGCAGAAACTTCAACATGGTTTTCCTCGGGGATGTTTTCACATTTTACCAATTCTTCATCCTCCAACTTTTTGCAATCCCCATAATGAGATTCTTCCTCAGCTTTATCAATAGTCTTTATCGTTTCTTCCACCTCAACTTCTGATAGTACCTGAAGTAGTTCCATAGATGTAGATGCTGGATCAAGCTCCCAGCAACCCTGTGGAGCATTGTGGCCCTCCTGACCTGTTAGCAAGTATGAGGGGACCATGTGAGAAAACCGAAACATCTCTTGTTTTGGAATTGTTCTGATTCTAGTGGGGTCAGAATGCTTGCGAAACACTGTCTTGTAACCCACAACTTTAATCAGCGGAACAACAGTTACTCCCTTTTCCTCAATGTAGTCTTCGAGCACTTCCACCATGCTATACTTGTGTATAACTTCTTCTGGGGTAAGTTCATTCCATTTGGGGGACCAATTCTTATAAAGAGCCCAAACATCTCCCTTCCTAGGATAGATTTTAATCGTCCCTCTAAAACCCTTTGTCCAGTTAACTTTGTGAGAAAAAGAGTTAAGAGACTTATTGACTTCATGCTTGCCTATCCAGAAGTCCCCAATCGTCTTGTAAAAGCCTGAACTGATCCAGTTTATTGGGGCCAGTTCATGGTTACTTTTGGAGTTAAGCCAACTGATCTGCACTCCGAATGGTTTCATTGACATCACCTGATGAATCAGAGCATAAAAGCGAGGCATCCCATCATCATCATCGTAAACAGCCCAAACCTGGTTTTTTCCAAAAGACATTTCTGTACGATCATGGTCAAAATCATGAAAATCAGAATCTGGAACAGTCATTGATAGTTGATTGGCCTCCTCTGTATCGACAGTATCATTATGATTGGCAGAGGAAGACATATTGATGTTAGCACTGATCTTGACATCTACAAACTCCTGTTTCCTGTTTGCATCAGCTTTCATGCCATCTGAAGGACCCTTCTGCTTTAGTATCTCCTTCTTCATCTCTTTCTGAGAACGACTTGGTATGGAAGCCATCTCTGAAGTCTTCAATAGGCCGGCCAAACTGTTCCATTCCTTAAGCTTTGAGTGAATATCCTTCTTTGATCTCGATATCAAAATGTATCTGACTTCTACCTGTGACAACTCTCTTGTGCTAATGCCTCTTTCTCCGACGAAACCACCTTTTTGAAAACCCAGTGTACTGAAAGCACTCTTTTTTCCTGTTTGATTTGTCTTCTCTTTTGCATGTTTGTCTGTTTTTGGCTCCTCAACATGCCTCTTCTTCTTCTTCACCCCCTCACTGTTAAGCACAGAACTTGAGCCAGGATTTAAGAAACAAGGAGCTGAACTCGTGGCCTTTTTTTTATGAGGCTGAGGTTTTGGTTTAAAGTTTTCCCCTCGATGGGAAGTAGTTGATGCTTCTTCATATTTTCTTTTAAATTTGTCATGTAGAGTAGCGGAAAAAACTGCTGATGGTATGTTTTGAGAACTCACAGTATCAGAAAATGTGCCAGGCTGAGCTGTAGCTCCCATGTTTGTTACAGGCACTGGTTTCTTTTCTTTATCATCTGAGTTCTCAACCATTGAATTTTGATTAGAGTTTTGTGACTGCATGAAAGAAGCCCCCAAAGCAGATTGGTTGCTGCCATGAATAGGTAGAGGTGGAACCTCAACAGCAAGGAAAGGATGCTGACAGTTGTCGCAGCGGAGGTTGTGGTTCATATACATCCTAAGATACTCAAACTGTAACTTGCAAGCATCACAGGTTGTCCAAAAGGTATTGGAATTGGAGAAAGGAGGAGAAGGAACAGGCTTTGGATGCATAGCACCAGTTGGGCTACATGTATATGAAGTGTTATTGTTGAAGATCTCAGGGAAACTATTTTGATTATCTGTAGCAGATGATCTCCAATCTGGGAACCTTTGACACATATCCTTCATTTTCTGCTTCTGGTCATAAGCAATTCTTTTTGTTTTATCCGCCAACAAACTCCACGCATCAGATAAAATCTTAAAAGCCCCGTCAGCACCTACTGATTTATTTTTATCAGGATGAAGAAGGATAGACAATTTCCTGTATTGTTGTTTGATTGTGCTATCATCAGCCAAGGGATCAACACCAAGTACTTTGTAACAATCTACATCCCCAGTTGATGTTTTCTCAGAAGAGATAAACACATCAAGAGTTGCAAGAAATTGAACGATACCATCAAGATCAGGGTCCAAGTTTTGTGCCTTCAAAGCAAAGCTTTTTGCACCAACAATGTCCTTATCAGAAAACTTCTTCTCAGCAATTATTTTGGCCTTTAAGGCCTCTTCTTTATTGTTTTCCATTTTCACTATGACACACTACTGGCAGCCTTTTTGCTTATTAGGAGAACTCAATACACCAATATCAGTTCAAGGGTCTACAAATTAAAGTTTTATGATGCATCAACAAGAAGCTGCCTTCAGTAATGCAAGCCCTGATCAAAGAAAAAAATGAAACCAAAATAAGGAAACTATCTTCTGAAAGAAGGGTTATGAACTCTGAGCTGTTAACCATGATTAATCAAAGACAATCAAATATCAAAAGTTAAGAAAGAATTTCAGGAAAAACCCATTTAACGAACAACATTTTTTGAGAATACCAAACTACTACACCATGGACATTTACCATTTTTATCTATATAAACTGTCAAGTAAGAATACGATAGGCAACTCTTATGATCCACTTATGATTACAAAATCATGAGACAACCGAACGATCAGTGCTCCATCACAATAAGAAAAACAAAGAAGAATAGAATAATAGAATAAGATAAAAGATTCATCAAGCTGTCCTAATGAAGTGTTTCTTTGAATCATTTAATTTTCAGCAGCCAAATCATGAGTAAATATATTCAGATAAGGAAACTATATCCATAATAAGAGAAACAAGTGCCTCAACTTTGAGCCGGACACTAACGGCTGCGATTGATCGACGATAACAACAATAAAAATAGAAACAGTATAAATGTTTCTTGTCATCTATCAATTAGAAAGTTCTCAGAAATCTATTAAATGATCAAATTAAACAACTAGACAACATTTAAGAAGGTCCGAGAATTCAGTAACGAGCACCAAAAGAGAATCATAACAGATTTCCACGTGCTACATTGCAGAACGAGTATATAAAAGAGAATTATAACAGATTTCCACGTGTTACATTCAGAACGAATGTAATGCCATGCACATTTATCAGTCACATAGAATTACAGAATCATGAAACACATAGTTGCTACAATGCAGAAAGAATGAAATATGATGCACTTCGATCCTTCAACAAAAGGACAAAGTAATGGAATAAATCATCCTTGAGCAAGAAGCTAATGATCTCACTGCTGAGCAGTGACAAGCATATACAAGAACAAAAACCAACTTACAAAGCAGATTAAGGTGGAACAATGTGATCAAGTGCCAAGTTCAATCACTCTGTCATTGATATCTTACCAATCTTCTTTTCTCTCTAAGTTCATGGTATAAGCTCCAGTCATCATGAACTTCAAACAGAAAATCCCTAAAAACAGATAAACCCTAACTCACAATTGAACAACAGAAACCTCCCACTACCACCAATCAGAAAACCAAACAAAAAAAGGAAAAATCTCTAATGGGCTTCAAAAGTAAAGAAATTTATATGTTCTGAAAATTCTAAATCCAGTTCTTTTTCTTTGGGTCCATAATTCCAGTGCTTTTGTATAGTACCCCAAAGGGTTATCTCTTCATCGGTGATCAATGTGCAATATGGAGCTAAATTACCAAAAATTGACAAAACATAGTTCAATAGCAGCTTAAATATATAAGTGATAGCATAAAAATAGCCATGTCTATACAAGAAGATGAAAGTTACCCATTTAAACAGAGCTGCATTGAAGAGACGCCATGGATATATTAGTTTCAGAGATTTTTTTTAATACCACGGATTCCTTGAAAAGATGGTTTTTCACTTTTCCTTGTGTGATGTTTTTTCCCTATATATTTAATGTTTGTCTCGTATTTATAATGACATTTGTAGGCCAAAAACTGACCGTTTAATTTCTATGGGAAAGAAGTTAAAAACAAAACCCTGGTTAGTATTTTACTATAGTTAACAAGTATTATGATGGTTTATATATATGGAAAATTTTGAAGAAAAATATGGAAAATAAGTTAGTGTTGCCTCAAGGATTTAAATATATAAATATAAATATAAATTTTTGCTATCAAGATAAACGATTGTCATAATGCATAAGGCTCGTCACTTTGTAACGATCAAGAGAAAGTTATCAATTATATGCAACTTTCCTTTTGTATTTTATTACTAAGATAATTATATATTTTTGAAAGATGTAAACTTTATTTAATAGCTATTTTTATTTTATTTTATATTTTTATCACGACGAATAAATCTATTATTGGTTAATATATTTGATATTGCTAATTACCGTATGCTTTTTCCACGAAGGCACAATTTGGTTATCATATTAAGGTAAACAAAGTTAATGCTTTAGTCAATTCAAGACTCAATTATTTCTAATTTAATTTTTGCAAATTTAAAATCATCAAAAGTCATGTGATTCTCTCTTAATGACAAAAGTAATAATGTGGTTCTTTTAATATTCATAGATTTGCTAAAATCCTGTGTTGTACATGCATTAATTATTTTCAAGTGTAATAACAATTTTTTATTAAAGTAGAACCTGACTGTTTATTTTGAACCACTCATGATACAATAAGAAAACAATCCATTGAAAGTTTTGCTGGTTGCGAAATTTGAAAAAGTTTAGAAGTACACAACTCTACCTCTAAATAAAAGTTTGAACCACTCAAATTAGAATGCATTTGGCTTACCATTGCGCCAACCTATGATAAAATGTTATTTTGCACCTTTTTGGTCATACAAGAGTAGCATAATATGGCTTCCTTATTACTTCCATAGCTTTTATGTTAATCTCATAAACATTGGATTTCTCATGATTTGTTTTTCCAAGATGAGTGCAATTCTAAGTTAGATGCATTAAGAGGACTGATAAGATTACATCACAAAAATAGATTGTACAACTTTAACACCAAAATGGGTAGTTGAAGAAAAGAAAGGAGCCACTTAGAGTTGCCTAACAGGGTCAGAACACGATGTCTGCATTTAAGTTAAACCAGACATTCCACCAGGCAATTACCTAACCTTGTTCTTATAACCTTGTCATTTATTCTTGGGTTCATTTGTGAAATTCTAGGTCATCAGCATGTGGCACTGATATATTAGGTAACAGCAGCATGTTCATAAGAATGATTATATCAGAGAAGATTTAGTGCAGTTTGCTTTGAGTAATGAAGAGATCATATGAAGTTTGAATTGGATAGTAAGGTAAAAGTAGTCAATGTTACTATAGAAAGCAACATCTGAAATTCTAAGTAAATTCCCAATGTTCTTCATTCAAGCTTTAATTTGATAAGCCATAATAAATTCATCCATTGTTGGCTAGTTACTCCTAAGAGTAGCATTCTACCAGGACATTGGCTCCATAATCTCTATGTTTCTCCTTAAAAGAATCTGCAGAAAGTTTAGCATCCAGAATTGTACTTTTGAAAAGTCTGCTCATTCATTAGCATCTCCTGCAGAGTTGTTGAACATAAAGACAAGCAAAGAATAAAAAGATGAAATTCACTTTCTGTGCAACATAAACACTTTTGGTCCAACAGGTATACTGAATTGGCCAGTTTAAGACATAATGAACAAAGATACATTACTGGTTGCTGATGGAAGAAAGAGTTTGCCAGTCTAAGAATGTGAAACTAAGGCTCATCACGAATTAATTTTCATCCGAAAAGAACTCCAATCTATTTAGGAGTTCAAAAATCTTCACGGGAATTTAATGAAAAGACAGTTCTTGATTACTATTTTTTTATGTCATCAAGTAAAAGACCAACAAATAGCAATGATTGTTTGACTCTACATCAGGATTTTAGTCTATGCTGGTAGTTGGTGAGCGTTGTACACGGAACCATATCAGTAGCTTGTCCTTGCAATTCAAACAATGGTCCTTGCATAAAGTTGACTATATATACTCCCTAGTTAGATGTAAAACCATCAAACTCAAGGTCATTGCAAGAATGCAAGGACCTGACATGATTTCACAAGTGAGAAATAGCATATAGAACTCACACAAGTACGTGATTTTTCCTCTTGAAGATGCATTGCTAGTAAAAGTTCTAAATTTAGCTCCAGGAGACCAGTTTTCTTTTTTGCATAATAGTCATAAATGCCACTTGCGATGACACCAGAGAATATAAGAAAACCAGCAGGGCTTGCTAGTGTTCCTTAACTTGTATAAGGCACCAAAGCTCTTCAACCCAAATAGCTCTGAGGCTGAGGCAGGCAAAATTGAGCAATGAACACCATAGTCAAGTCCTATCAGAATGCTTTTAACATAAGTTTCTCTAAGCCAACCCATAAAATAGTGTAGAAGTCTTATTGCCATGATAACCTGAACCACAACTATGGCTAACGGTCTTGGGTACTCAAACTTTCTAGATAAAAGGAAAACAGAAAATTTGGGATCATTACTATGTTCGTGGTAACTTAAGAAAAAGGAAAGGCATTGTTGTTAATATGAGGCATAAAGGTTGAAGTTCGAGTTGATGAGAGCTTCAGAGAAGTAGCCACCGCTAACACGCCCAAGAAAATTCCAAATACTGATCATGGTTATAAAGATGCTTGTATCACTATAGCCTAAAGATTAGCACATCTGGCCCAGATTGTTTATAACAGTAAGACCAGATCAAGAAGCCAGCATAAGAGAAAACCAAAAGCAAAAAATCAGCCTACTAATACATGCATCAGAGTAAAATTCTATCCTCTTCGCGAGCCTTTTCTGTGCTTGACCCTTACCACTCCTTCTGAACCTGCATGGAACAACTTAGCTTGCATGTGATCAATTTATGTCTTTCTAATGCTATAAGTGATTCCACTTCTGCAGATTTTTCATCCTCAACTGCACTTAGAATGAATTTGATTCTACGCCTACTCAGATTTACCAACTTCTTGTTTTTCTGGCACAGCAAGACGGCTCTCCTCTCTTCAAGGCTTGGCTTTGAGAAGAAAACCAATATAATGGGATTAATACAGGAAGTAATACAAGAATGAACAAGATGACTGATAACAATGTGATCAAATTTTGATTCAGATTCATCAAATCCTCAAGTATTACTACCCTAATAAGTAGGAAATGAGGCAAATGCAATAGGTAAACAAGCCTTTGAATTATGAGATGGCCTAAGTCTCACCTCTTACAGGTCTAACAATAAACATTAGAGCAATAACAACGATTGATGGTCCGACTGCAACCATGTTGATGAGTGATGGTTAATTAGGGGAGTTGACAATCGCACAAACCTAAGTCAGAATTGCACCACTCAACCTAGCAAATCCCTTCAACATTTCGACAACAAGACCTCTTCTTTTCAGGAAGTTCTATACTCTTAAAACTAGAGCTCCTGTGTCGAATTAGGTTTTACCATTTGTCCGCAAGAATATGACAACACACAGTTGCATATTAGAATTGCATTAACATTCATCTTATAGATGAAAAAACTTTCTATATTTCATAGTGAAGTTCTGCATAGAAATCAAAAGATATGACGACAGAATTTGGTATTAATATGCATTTGTAGGTAATTACTAAAAATGACAGAGCATCTCTTGGCTCAAAACATGCATATTACTACTTTTACTGTCTGAAGTATTCACCATTGCTCCATCATCCCTTCGGGACAGCCAAAACCCAGAGCATTATAATCAGGCTAGTGGAAGAAGAATTCCCAGTAAATTCTCCAAATCCAACTCTGAAATACTATGTCTTTTCACTATACATCATGAAAATCCATAAAATGGAGAAAGAAACTCAAATTAGGTTAGTGACAATCAAGAGGAGGAGACAATTGAATGCAAACTAGATTGAAACTTCACCAAGATTAAGTTAAACTAGGAAAGAAGCTTTTATGTAGGGAAGAAAAACAAAGACAAGAGGTTGAAATCACCACTAAAGTGGCGAGGAAGGCAATTTTTGAGTGATCACAAGCTAAACTAAGCCATACCCAACAAACCCAAATTGGAAGGACCTCGTATGAGCCACCAGCCACAAATCCAACACTATCACCCAAATCCTTGCCCACGCCAAGCAAAGCCACTTGCCTCCGACTCTAACTCATGGTGTTCTTTATCACCAGCGATATGCTCCCAAAAAGGTAACCAATCCCTGCTCAAGGCATAACCCATATGGAACCCACGAACACAGGCCATCGGTCATTATAAAATGTCTTGAATTTCTTATGCACTCGCTGAACCATCCTTCTCGTCATGGAGAGATCTTGAGGGTATCAACTAGAAAGGATTTATTTTGGAATTGCATTTTCTGATTGAGAGGTGAAAAGGGTCTTTTCTTTGGAATTCATTTGCTTACTTTCTCATCTATACAATAGGCAAATAGTCAAAACCTGATGGCTTCTCTACTTGTGTCACTGTCGCTCTAACAATCTTGAAATTCTAAAACGAACAGTCATGTTGTTAACTGTTTTTTAAATTTTCAGCGCTAAAAAAAATAGAAACTTGCTTATGGTCCATGTTTATAAAATTATATTGAAAACTAAACTAGTTATATTTTCACTCGACTTTTATTCTTATATCTCATTTAATTACTAAATTTTATATCAATAATATTTACGAGAAAGTTAATTTCCAAAAGTTGTAGAAATTTTCTGATATGGTATAAATGAAAATACCAAATTATTAGGTGAATTCAAATTAAAACTATGCTTTCGGAAACAATCTCTTTCTTAGTTAGGAGTAAGACTGCGTATTATTGAATCTTTTCAAATCTCGCATATTAGTAAGATTTTAAAAAGTTATTGTTGTTGTTATTATTAAGAAAACTATGCTATAAGATTATAATTGTTTTGCTCCTGACTTAAAAAAAAGATTTTTATTATGAGCAGTTAAAAAATGAACTCAATTTATGAGAATAGCTTTTAATCAAAATTAAAATATAATATCTTAGTTTGGTAATTGAACTCAATTTATGAGAATAGCTTTTAATCAAAATTAAAATATAATATCTTAGTTTGGTAATTTGGCTTCATATACTGGACTTCATGTTCTTAAATGGTTACACTCTTATAGTTATTTCGAAATTCTCATTTGACTTTTCAATATAACCTATAAACTATATCGAGGATATATTTACTTCAGAACAAAACAATTAGAATTAGATTCGGTCAATTATAAGGGATCTTCCAATTGAGAAGAACCGTACACTTGAAAAGAAAAGAAGAGTCTATCTATTTTATTTAGTTATTTACTTAAAACAATGATTTGTGATTGGAGCAGATAGTAACAACCATTATTTCATCGAACATAGTAAACTTATTTTTTCCCTTAGTTTTTTGCAGTTATATTTCAACCATATATAATTTGGTAATTGCATTTAAGGCATTTTCAATATAATCTATTGAATAAAGAAGATCAAATTGTACCATCAAAGTGATTAGGAAATTATAGAGGTTATATGAGATTAATTTATCTTTAAAATTGCATATGTAATATATAATTTGTTTCAAATAAAAATAAATAGACAATGGATTCAATAATTTATAATCAGTTATTTGTTTGTTAAAAGAAGATATTCATATAGTAAATTATTATTATTTAATTATATAGACCCCATTTTATTCATTTTCTTCTCTTTGTTTTATAAGGAAAGTGTTTGAATTATTAAACACATTTTAGTAAACTTTACATACAAAGCATGATCTTTTGCCTCAGTAACTTGAAGCATATGCTTCTTCTCTACATTATCTATTGTTATTAAGAAATCTAGAAACTTGTTGATTTACTGCTATCTTTTTAGTATTTACTGATAGCTTAATTGTTTTATAATCATTAGATGTTTAATAATAAAACATTATTTTCTTCTTATATTTTTTCCTTTGTTTTTAAAACTTATTAATTAGTATTAGAGTTTTATTTTATTAAGAGATCTGTAAGTTTGAGTGAACCAAAACTCAATTACCTAATCACTTATCACTTATTTCACTCAAACATAATATTCCAATTTTTGATAGAATAAATTGTTAAATGTGAGATGATAGAATGAAAGTCTATCTTGATATTATAATTTGTAGGAAGCTGGTAAAGCAAGATTAAAAAGTTTCTATTATCAAATAACCAACACTTACACAAATAAAAAATCAACAGTTCTAGGAAGCAAGAATTTTAGATGCAAAGGATAAAGGAATGAGAAACAATTAAAGATTTCTCTTAACAAACTCCTTGGCATTGTAAACAAAGTAAGACTTTTTCATATTGCTTTTTCTAATTCTAGAATAATTAAAAAATGTCTAGTTACAATTCTAAAAAGTTTGAGGCTATAATTTTGTATTTGGAAAACTTTAAAAATCTATCAAACATCATCTTAGTAAAATTATTGACTATATTATACATATAGAAATAAAGAAGGTTAGACAAGAAGGATTTATAGAAGGTTCTTTTTAAGGAAAATTATAAAATAAAAATAGTGGAAAGAATAAAGAAATGAAATAATAACCTCAAGCCTAGAGTTTATGGATACAATGACATCAATAATAATAACGCTCAAGTTTTCCACCTCGTCCTTACTATAAAATGAAACAATTATACATCAAAACAGTGTTGGTGAAGGCCATATATAAAAGATGTCACAATTGTAATATGCTAGGGTATATGAAGAAGATATGCAAGTCTCATCATCAACAAATATAAGCTGAAATTGCTATTGATCAACTTAAAAAACAAATAGTTTTTTTAATGTTATC
>JAOQMP010000006.1:38897221-38913729 GCA_027563575.1 Erythroxylum pedicellare
TCTTAAAAAACAAATAGTTTTTTTAATGTTATCATACTTTACAATTAGCACCTCGCAAAAATTTGACTTATAGACAATGGTTGCACAATTTATATGACTTATGATGTAAAACCCTTCAAAAAGCTTGTAAATTGCTAGTTCTAAAGTTAGAATTGGAAATGAAGAATATATATATTAAAATAGGAAATGAAGAATATATACACTAAATGGCAAAGGAATAATAATAACTAAAGGCCTAACAAGTTTCTAACTAATCTTTGATATTTCATATATTCTTAAAATTGATCAAAACCTTTCAAGTGTTTGTCAGATGTCGAAAAAATTTTATAAGATGTTGTTTAAGGACAAAAATTGTATGAATATAGATGCAGAAGGCAAGGAAATATTTATAGTTCAAGTAAAAGCCAAAAAGGTATAATGTTTTGGTATACACTTAAACAAAAGCTTTACCTTAAATCTATTAAGAGAGAAGCACACTATAATGCATAAAGAAGATATAATTATAATTCTTTAACATAAGAGATTGAGTCACTTTCATCATATTGCTCTACTTTTCATGAAGAAGCATAATATTATGGAAGGGTCACTTAAATTAGAAGAGGAGCTTTCTATATGATGCTTGTCAATATAGGAAGCAAACAAAGGTTCTTTTTTCACATAACAAGGCCTAAAAGGTTACATTGAAGCTGTAACTAGTACACATAGATGTGGGAGGAACTAAAAAAAATACTATATTAAATGAAAATAGGTATTGTATTGCTTTCATTGATAATATAATAAAAATATGTTGGATTTATTTTATAAAACTTAAATATGAGGTTGCTGATATTTTTTGGAAGTTTAAAGTTTAAATGGGAACTCAAAGTAGATTAAAAAATGCTAATGATCAATTTTGATAATAGAACCTAATATACCTTTAAAAGATTTACAAGTTTCGTGAACATGCATATGTTGATAACTTGAGTGACATTTACTCCATTTGGCTCAAGGATGAAAAGGCCAAGTTGTTAATATTTCCATAAGCCAACCAGATTGTTTAAAAAATCTGAGACACAGGAATAATTGAAAAGTTCAAGATTCAAGAAGTCCATACAATTGATACATAATTAACTTGTGCTTTAAATGCAATAGTGCATGGAGGCAGTTAGCCAAGAAGTGGTTGCGATTGGAAGTATGTTGAAGTTAAGTGGTTACATAAGAATTGTTGGAGGTGGTTGAATTTGAGAGAGTTATATAAACACAATAGCATTACAATAAGGGATGCATAAATAAATTGGATAATCAGACTACTTAAAGACAATGAAAAACAAAAACAAGACCCTATCATCATTTCAAGTTTTCTTTATTACATTGTACTCATCTTTTAACTTAATTAAATTATCTTTTAGTTTAAATTTTATTCCAACACTCTTTAACATTTTGGTAACTTAGAATTCTATTTGCTAAGTTTTTCAAAGCCCACCTATATCGTTGATAAGAGGTCAAATGAAATATTGGGAGAATCCCTCCTTAGCACACTCAAATTCTTAGTTGATTATAAAAGCAATTAATAATTTGGTATGTCCAGTGGTATAATGATGCCTCATACGAGAAATAGATAAGAAATCATTTTGCCTCTAACATTAGAGGAAGAGATCCCTACTATAGTAGGAAATGAAGGCTTTTTGTATCCCAAATGATTGAAAATCTTGAGAAGATAGTATCACATTCAACTAAGTCTTCAACTCACAAGAATTCAAAATCGTCGCAACTATCAACAAGAAATGATGTTGCTAATGATATTTTATAGTTGAAGTCCAATTTGGCCTCTGCGACTGAAGCAATCAAAATACTGATAGAGAAGATGGAAAATCTTTTTGTCACTTTGGTACAGATGACTAAGTAAAATTCTCTTTCTTTATCAAGACATATTTTCAAAGGGCTTAAAGGGAAGCTTACACTAAATGTGATGGAGGTTGGTGAGAGTTGTTGTCATTCAGGTTCTTCCTTTGTAGAAGAAAGGATATGCTCCTTTTTACAAAAGAGAGGATATTTTTGTTGCATTTATGCTCATTAATTTTGTAAATAACGACATGTTGTTAGGCCTCAAGCTCCTGGAAGACAAGGATTTATTTTGAAGTTGAAACTAATGGACCAAATTGTGGTTCAGGGGGCAACCTTTTAGTTATAAACCATAATCATGTTATTGCTCCTCCATAAATGAGACTTCAAGTTGATATGGAAGCTGTTAGAGAATTTGTATAAGAATTGTATGAGTTTGGTTTAAGATGGTCTCCTATAATTCTATAAATCTTATTCAGAGCACATTTGACCACGAGAATTCTTATTCTTGTGGCTATATAGTTCCTAAATTTAATTTATTTTCTAGAGAAGATGGTTAGTCAACTGTTGAACACATTGCCATATTCACTATTTAGTGTAATGAATTGGCTAATTATGAAAATTTTAAGAATTTCAAGCTTAGGTTATTTACTAATCCATTAATAGGCACGTCTTTCTCCTACAATGTTTTGCTGTTTAGGAATTCTATCCTTCTGTAAACTAAAATGGAAGGACTATTATATACTTAATTTTTTTATATTGAACCTAGAGTTGGTGTAGCTAAATTCTCTAAAGTTACTCAAACATAAGTTCTAAGGATAACCTATCTGAATATGAAGAACTTCTTAAGGAAGAAAAACATTTTTAAAAAAGAATTTAATTAGTACTTATTTTATGAAAATATGATTCAATTGTGGTCTAGGTTAATATCTTTAGAACTTATGTTTGCCCTACTCTAGAACAAATTTCACTTAAAGCTAGAAGGAAAGTACAAGCACTAACTATTTAGATGCAATACATTTTTTATATCTCCAAAATGAAGCAAAATTTTATATCTTATTGCAAGAGAAGTTTATTACTTTATCATCAAAACACAAGATTCCTATAAAAGTATAGATTCGAGGGAAGGACAACTATAAGTACCAAAATACATAGAGTCACCTTACAAATTTATGTTGGGGATTCAATAATGTTATTTAAGATTGAATCAATAAGGAAATTCTATTATTTGCTAAAGCTGATCAAACCAGTTCATAGATGAAAATCAATTTCCACTAATTGCAACTGTTAATGCAACTGTCACAGTAGGGCGAGTCTTTGTTGGCAATTTTCTTCATTATGGATACACATACAAGCGATCAAGTTTTGTTGGTGAGAGATTAGCTCCATTCCAATTTCTGTATTCCTTCATTTCTTCATCAACTTTTGATTTTGTGAAAAGGTGATGAGATGAAAATTGTTTGGGTTGATTCTCAGCCTAGTACAAAATGTTGGTGAAAATAACTACACTTTGCGTGTTAATAGGCTGATAAAGGTTCCAATTGCAAAGTAACATGATGAATAAACTCTCACAAAGAGAAGTTACAATAGTTGTGGCTGTAAAAGTCAAATTTCAAATATAGCAAATCATAGAGAATTATGAGGAGGTAGAAGAATGTGAGAATTCCAAGACGATTTTTTAGGAGGAAAAATTCTCAATAAAAGATAATTGATTTAAAGATTTGGAATTTGCTCTTATAAAGATTGATAACTTCAAAAGTTAGAATTAAGAACCATAAGAGGAAAATAAAATTCAATACCATATATTTAGTTTAGTCAATCAAACATATACAGGGAAAATTATTGATAGCCTGAGTAAAATTTAACCCATTTAGCTCAAGGATAGAAAGGCCTATTTGTTAAGATTTCTAGAAGTCAACCAAATTGTTTAGGAAATTTGGGAAATAATAATCAGTTAAGAAGTCTAGGATTTAAGAATTCCATACAGATGATATATAGTTAACATGTATTTTAAAAGTAGTAATGTATAAAGGCAGTTAGTTAGAATGTGGTTATGGTTGGACGTAGGTTGAAAGTTAAGTGATTACATAAGAATTGTTAAAGGTGGTTGACTTTTAGGGGTTTATATAAACGCACTAGTATGTCAACAAGGGACACACTTAAAAAACTAGATAACTAGACTACTCAAATACACAACAAAAAACAAAAACAAGACCTCTCACCATCTCAAGTTTTCCTTATAACCCTCTTACCATCTCAAGTTTTCCTTATACTTAGTACTCACCTTTTACCTTAATCAAATTATCTTTTAATCTTTTACCTTAATTAAATTATCTTTTAACTCAAATTTTATTCCAGTACTCTTTAGTAGTTTGATAGCTTAGAAGTATATTCTTTAAGTTTTTCAAAGTCCACTTCTATTATTGATAAGAGGCCAAACGCAACATTTGGAGAATTCCTCCCTAACACACTCGAATTTCAGATTGATTATAAAAGTGATCAACAGCAGACATTGAACACTAGTTAAGTGCAATTTACCCTCTTTAACAAAATAGTATTATAAAGAGAAAAAATATAATGATTATGGAGATGACTAGGTGCTTGATTCATGAAAAAGGATTGCTACAAAAGTTTTGAGTTGAGGTTATAATTTTTTTTAAAAATAGATTGCTAACAAAAGCTTTATGAAAAAAGATCCCATTTGAGGCATGGTTGGCTACATACCAAGGATATTTAATATGAGAATATTTGGTTGTTTGTATTTCCCTTATATTCCTTAAATTAAGAAAGACAAATTGGAAAAAAAGTAGAACTAAGGATTTTTGTTGGCTACAACTCAGTATCATAATGATCTATATGATCTATTCACCAAAAGCCACAAATTGATTGCTAGTAAGGATGTCTAATTCTTTATGGTAGAATTGGACCTAGGAAAATAACAAGAAGCTTGAGTTTTAAGAGAAGAATGATGATGTTAATGAAAACCCATTTGGGTAACCATATTATCCTTTTAAATTGGTAGAATTGGACCCAGGAAAATAACAAGCTTGAGTTTTAAGAGAAGAATAATGATGTTGATGAAAACCCATTTGGGTAACCATATTATCCTTTTAAATTTATCAAAAGCATAATATCACTGTAATAGAGTGTGCAAAATATGAAGAATCTCAATATATGAGAAAAAGATAGTTACAATGAAGAAGGAACTTAAGATGATTAAAAAGAACCAAACCTGAAAGTTAGTGGACAAATCTAAATATAAAAAGCTATAAGAGTCCTATAGGTTTATAAGACCAAGTTCAATTATGATGGCTTTGTGAATAAGTACAAGGCAAAACTGATTTTTAAGGGATCTGTTCAAATATTTGAAGTAGATTTTCTTGCAACTTTTAACCAATGGCCAGTTTAGATACCATAAAAATGTTGCTGAAACTTTATACACCAGATGAATGTCATGTCATCCTTTCTCAATCATCACTTGAAAGAGTTTTGTGGAACAACCTGAAGAATTTATTATTCAAGGACAAAGAACGAAGGTGTATTTATTAAAAAAGTGTTGTATAGTTTAAAGCAGGCACGAAGGGCCTGCTATAACAAAATCAATGTACATTTGGTAAAACTTAAGCTTTAAAAAGAGTCTAAATGAATTTACTTTATATATCATGAAGGTTGCTAATGAAATGATTGTGGTATCTTTGTATGTTGATGATACTTGTTACAGGAAGTAGTAAGGAGTTGATTAACAAGTTCCAAGAAAAAATGAGAGATGCATTTGACATGACAAATCTTGAGAGGATGACATTCTTTTTTGATATATAGATACAACAAAAATAAAATAAAATATTTATATGCCAACAAAAATATGTAAAGGAAGTCCTCAATAAGTTCAACAAGAAACAGTGTAAGTTAACAATAATTCTAATGAATCAAAAGGAGAAATTTTACAGAGAAGATAGAACTGAAAAGGTTGATGAAGGGTTATATAAGAGCTAAATAGACTGGTTGATGCATTTGACTATATACTAGTGAAATTTATTTCCAATGAGTATAAGGAATTATTAGATATGTTAAAGGCATAATTGACTGAAACAAGGTTCAGGTAGTGATTGATTGGATGCATCGATGATATGAGTAACACCTTAAGCTATTGTTTTTAGCTTTAGTTCTAGAATTCTTTTTCGTAGTATTTTAAAAAATAGTAGGTATTGTTCAATCCATTGATTATATTGCTAATCAAGCCCTCAATCCATTGATTATGTTGTTAATTAAGCCCCCCTAAATCAGAAAACCCATGACTGATTTCTGTATAGAACAAAAAGAAAGTACACAAATTTTTGTGAACCAAACTACCAATTGTTAATAATCCAATGTTCCATAGAAAAACAAAACACTTCAAGATAAAGTTTTATTCTTTAAGAAAATAACAAAAGAAAGGAGAAGTAAAGAATTTCTATTGCAAAACAGAGAATTGAGTGATGGCATTCTATTGAAGGGACTTCCTAGATTTAAATAGTGAAGGGAAAAACTAGTCTGTAGCTCTAGAATCAAAGAGGAGTATTGTTTAGCTGACTCATAAATTTGTAATGGTCCTGTAATGTCTCTAAATGCTAAACTGTTTAATTGTATCAAGCCTGTTCTAATATTTGACTAGGTTGCTCAGAATTAGTCTAAGCAAATGATCATGTACAAGTTTAGTTGGTGAGATTGATGGAAAGACGAGAACTTTGCAAGTGACTTGTTAGGCAAATCGAATATGAGTTCAACAAGACCTCCTATTTCCATATCAAGTTTTCAGTATTCCACCAACAGTAAAGGAAACCTTGCGGCGATGTCCTTTCCTACAAGGCGGGTGACTATGAAGTACAGTTTCCTCGGAACATGCAAGTTCTAGATTTTTTTGCTGCGTTTGTATATTTCTGTTGCATTCTAGGAACATTGAATATCTGCTTGGTGAATCATCATATTAAGTTTTACTGATCTTGTAACGAGGGGAACACAGAGTTCTGACATATTGTATCCTAGACTTAAAGAGTGCACCAACCAAATTTGTAATGTCAAATTGCTGATGAAAGTCCATTCCATTTTTCAAGAGTTCTTTCATTGATAAATGCTCTTTCAACACATGGACATAGACATTCAACCAAAATCAACTTTGGCGCAAGCGCATAAAAGTAAAAGCAAATTGGTAAATTCTAACTTGTTTCAATCAAAAAGTTGCATTGCATTACTAAGTGGAGTATGTAAGCCAACTTCCACAAAACATGGAATTCCTTAGTTTGGACTAACTAAGGTCTAAAATGATCTTTGTGGTTTGAAGCCTAAGACATCTGACTTGGGCTTAACATGTCATGTTCACTGGCTGCTGTATAAAATAATTTTGGTGCTTATCTAAAAGGATATCTGTACACATCTCCACATTTTCTCTTATAAGTTTCACCAAAAATGACTCTCAGAATTGGAGAAACAAACATGACAGAATCAGTTTTTAATCACCAAGCAAAAACATCGTCTCCTGAACAGCAATCTTGTCTTGTTTTTGGTTTTTCTGAAGTGTTCTACTTTCTAAATTTCTAACTGGTATTAGCCAACTTTGTTTATTCAGTCCTCTCCTTACTCCTCCAGAGCAATGGCATTTACAAGGAGGTTCTCGTAATGTTAGAAATTTTTTCAGCATAACTGGTGCATAGCATTAATCTCTCTATCATAATTTCCAAAAACAAATATTTTTCACAATATAGAAATTCAAATCAAGGATCTCTTTTGCGCATGTGCAGGAGGTCTCTATTTTAATTTACCTTTCCTTTAGCTATGTTTTCAACTATATCTGAGCATTGGAATTTGGTATCATAAGGAGGAAGCATAGGATACTATAGCGATTAAAACTTGTTAAGTCAGTGCCGGTAAAAATGTGCAAATGTTGGATTGAAATGTTCTTCTATTAGATGATTTAGAATCCTGAATATCATATGAATAACAAAATTCTAGTGCTTACAAATGCCAATCAAACCAAAGGAATCATCATTCTTTTGTCACTGATGAATTTATCTCTTTAGGTGGTCACTTGGTAGGAACTAATCATTGCAAAGTGAATGTTAGATAACAAACAAGTATCCACACTTGAAGATAACAGAATAGTTGAGAGTATAGTATACTCATAAATATGGGTTAGAAATATTGCAAATTTAGAGAACTTCAAAGGCAATTACATTTCAACTAAAAGTAGAAAATGCGAATGAACTTGGAATGTTGAGAAAAAGAATTGGAACGATCGTCTCTTTTAATGACTAAAATCTAGTCCATGGAATCAAAACTAGGAGCATACCAGCCTACTTCGTCAATGATTTTCTTCATTCTTTCCTCTTGCCCCTTTGAATCTCCCAGAGCTGTTGTGAAAGGGTACACATATGTTACTTTTGTGACCATTGATCTATAAGCAACCACATCTCCTCTCACTAAAAACTCAAGCACATCTCTTCCAAACCCTCCATCCACCTCAGCTTGCAAGTATTGGCCTAAGTTGAAACCAATATGAATAATGTTATTATATGATAAACATGCGTGATTAACCAGTGTAAGTACTTGTGGTCACTCGAAAGCTGCTGCCTAATTACCATATGGGGTATCTTCAATGACTTGAATACTGGCATTTTTCTGGGTTTTCAGGATTGCATCCTTCAATTTCTGCATAGAATTGAAAATCAGATAAGTTCATAAGATACTAGAAAAACAAAGTTTAACCTCAGTGCAGCTAAAAATGTCTACTTTTCTTTTACCTGGACAGCATTCTCCACGGAGTCCTCAGGAATACTAAGTGGGAACGCGAATGATGAAGATTTTGGTAGACACACAACCTGGATTGGTTGATGGACAAGGCCTAATTTTGCTGCGATGACAGGACATGACACATTCAGAACAAAAATCAGGTCAAGCATATATTTTTGGTTCTGTAAAGAAAAGAAGAAACTACCCATCATGCAGAAATAGGAATAAAAGCATACCCATTTTCTAGTCCTATCTCCAAGTTCTTGGATTGAGAGAACGGAGTAGTAGGAGAAAGCAGAGGCGAGTTGGAATTGGGAGAAGGAATGGCTAAAGAGGGCAAAGAAGAGGTTAAAGTGAAAGTGAGTGCTAAAGAAAGGAAATTGGTGAGGAGGGGCTTAGAGGAATGAATTTGTAAGCTAAATCTTGGTTCTTGCAATTGGTGGTGAGAAGAGGAAGTTGGGCAGGGATTTTTGGAGGTTGAAGGTTGCAGTAGAAGCACGGACAGAGGACCTGTTGCACTCATCTTTCTTTTAACTTTGCTTCATCTCTTCTGTCGACTCGAGTGAGTCCATTATTTCAACCTTTGTACAGTACAAGTAAAAGTCTTATCGACAGACTAGCAAACACTAAGTACCAACCATTCTTGTCTTGTCGGAGGTTATACTTATTGCCAATGTCTCAACTAATTAAAGTTCGGTTCTTCCGTTTCGTAAAAATTGAGGAAAGTTACCAAAGTCAAACAATTTAAATATTTTTTATGACACTTGTTAAAAGCTTTGAAATCCTACTTTGGTTTAATTATATCTTTAGAGGCAAAGAAATTGAAGGGCGAAGAGCAGTAATTTTCTTGCCAAATTTCCAATGGAAGACACCTCCATGAGTGAAGTAGCACTTCCCAGAACGACCCAAGAGCTAGCAATGGAAGGCCAGAAGCATCTAGAAGAAACCATTCAAGCCGCGTTTCAGATCCTCTCTTCCATGAACGACGAGCTTTGCAATCCTTCTCTATGGTCCACGACCACGACCACCACAACTTCTTCTTCCAGTAACGCTGATGCTGTATCGGACTCTGCGCACCACCTGGATGGTGGTGCCACCGCTGGCGTCGGTGGTGGTACCGGCAATGGTGCTCTCGATGAAGCAAGATTTCGGTACAAGAACTCCGTCGCGGCGCTTCGTGAGGTTCTGTCCGCCATTCCCAATTCTCAGAAGGTGAAGATTTTTAAAACCCTAGTTGATTTTGGTGCTTTATTGGAGAATTTGGGTGCTTTTATCTGGTGTTATGATTTTGAGATCAGAATTTGAAACCTTTCTTTTTGTTTGTGGTTGACTTTAGAATTGTTCAAGATTTCAGTATAGTTCCATGTGAAACGGAATCTGTAGTCAGAATTGAATGGAAAGTGAAAATAGTTATCTTCTAGATGAGTTACTGCCGCTCTAGGCTTACACTGAAGTTGGTCTCTTGTCTAATCAGAAGCTCTTTTGGGACTAACATTGCTCCAAACTTGAAGATAGCGAGGACCCTTGTGATGTTTGAATGGGTCAATTTGAAGTTCTAATGTAATTGGAATAATAATGCTTGTCTGCATAAGAATATTAGAGGCAAAAAGATATATTTTCCAAAATTGGATGGTCTTGTCTTCAAGTTTAAGCAGAAATGTGTTAGTTTTGGCTCATGTGATGACTTCATCTTCAATTAGGCGAAAGAATTTGAGATTGGATCACCTGCGGATCAAGCTGAGGTTGAGAAGTTGGAAGAGAGAGCTGCCAGTCTAAGAAAGGTATTTTGCAGGGACTTGTGAATTTAGGTTTCTAAATTGCACTCTTCTTGTGAATATATATCTTCTAGTTTGGTGGTTTTACAAACTGGAGCTGGTCTTTTTTCCCTATGGTTTGTTTCTCAATCAATGTGATTTGTGAAGGTTCTTGTTCTCCTCCTTGTTATAGATCTACTTCTTCTCAGTTTGTGCTTTGTAATGTAGGAACTTGCAAAGAAGAACACATATCTTAAGCTTCTCATAGATCAATTGCGAGGTCTTATTACTGACATATCTACATGGCAAAGCCCTTGTTCAATCTAAAGTCGTATGGTTTGTTTCTCAATCATCGTGATTCTCGGAGGTTGTGGTTCACCTTTCATCCTCGTTTTAGATTGATTTCTTCTCAATTTGTGCTTTGTAATGTAGGAATTTGCAAAGAACAACACATATCTCAAGCTTCTCATCGATCAATTGCGGGATTTTATTACCGACATATTTATGTGACAAAGTCCTTGTTTTATTTAAAGTGTAATTGGCCATTGGTCCAATGTGAGAATGGTGTCTCCGAACAGAGGCTTGAGTAGAGAAATTTTCTTCCTAAAAGTTGTTCCTCATAAAATCATATGCCAGTTAAGATGAGAGAAACGAAATTAGTTAGCAAGAGTTGCATGTGAGAAACTCGAAAGATTGTTGTATATTATGATAACTTTATTGTTGCAGAAAACAATTGAAGTGAATTTTGTTGTTCAGATGCATCAATCCTTTGTGAATGTGGTAGCAATAGCATGCTTAGTGTGGTTATAATAAGTGCTTAGTTTCGGATTTTATAGCCTTTTGAGCTGACTTTTCATGGTAATCTAGAGTCGCTAGACGTGTAAATTTACCTGAACTATCAAGTTTTTGAATCATATGGGTTCACAGTGTCTGTTTTGTGACAGTTGAACGCTTACTACGCTCTGAATATCGTGAACTGTCTTATCTGGTTAATTTTTTGTTTTCTCAATCTTACAACAGGGTAGAGCATTACTTCTCATGAGCGTCAATTTAGTACTACTATATGAAATAACTACACAGAGTGGTTATATGAAGAACAAAACGAGATATATATGCATCTGTGTGTATGTTTCTGTTGGTTCTTTATCTATCAAGTATACAGAAAAACAAAATAAGATTTCTGCAATTAAAGTTGATGAAAACGATTCTTTAATTGATGTAACTAAAACAAAGTATGTGTTTTTTGTTTTATATACGTATGAAACGATCTTGTTTAACATAATCTTTGTGATTGGGTTTTATCACATGATTTCTGTGATTATGTTTGATCTTAATTATTTTTTAATATTGATATCAGATCAGGTTTTTTTTTTTGTATTATATGCATGCGCAATTCTGCATTTTAGATTTATGAATAATCATATGAATATCTGCAAATATCATTACTGTTGATAGAGAAAGAATACCATAAGGACGTGGTTTTTTCCCAAAGACGTAAACGTGGTTTTGTTTTTCCAAACACCGCACGCACGTATATAGATATATATATATATAAGGTATGCATATATCACTAAACACTCTGCGCATATCTATGGATCTCAACTCTCAACAGGTACATTCTTAACCATATAAGTATAATAAGACACAAGTCTTATCAAATAGTTTTTGTTTTTGTTTTAATTTTTGTGTGGGTATACGTGTAATAACAATCTAGAATGGGTTAAGGCTTTGGACTTTGAAGTTCATCATATCAACTATGTGATACTTTTGAGTTGCAATGATACTTAAAGAAGTGGTTAAAGTTTCATAAATGGGTCATGTCTATTTGATGTCTTATGGACCTACAATATAATCACATTGAAATTGAGCAAGACTTTATTATATATATATTAATAAATTAAATTAAATGTAGTATAAAGAATTAGAAATAAGTTTTCTAATTTACAAAAACTAATTTGTTTTGTTAAAATTAGAAAGGAGTTTCATTATAAATTAGTTTCTAATTAAACCACGAAAAATTGATTAGTTCAATTAAAATTTAAATTAAAAATAAGTTTCTAATACAATTTGAATTATTTATATGTGAATATGATTAGATTAGAAATAAGTTTGTAATTGATTAGAGATTAATAACATAATTTGATTAGTTCAATAAATTGTTAATAAAAAAATTAAACAACTTCAATTAAATTATTTCCATATATGAGCATAAGTTCGCTATATGTTAGACAAAATAATTTGTTATTTTGTACACTCTTCTAATTTCTGAAAATTTGTTTTTTAAGAAAATGCCTATTATTAAGCGAACACCTAAGTTTATTCGATGTAAGGCACAAAAAGACGAATTAGTAGAATGTATGTAAAATTAGTTAACATGCGTTTAATGCCTGGGGATGGCTTAACAAAACATGTTATTTCAGTTAATAACATGGTGCAAGAATTACACTTTGGAGGTTGTTGAGCTTATACGAATGTTGAAGTAAAGTACATGACTTTGCTTGCAACATTACCTCAACCTTAAGGTGAGCAGTTATGAATGCTGTGGAATACTATGTCTAATGAGAAGACTTATAATTTGTTAGTGATGAAATTTATTAAAGAGATGTGTAGAAGGGAGTTGATTAGGACTTTGTATCCTCTAGGTCTTCCAATGAAAATAGTAAGACCTATTGTACATCGAGTTTCACGAACTGTGTCATACAAACTCATAAATTCATTTTGACGTAAGGATTATTACCTATAAAATGTTAGTAGGTTGTAGCGCATGTAATACAATATGTTGTTTTATAAGAACAAAGTCTCAATATTTATGTAATATGTTTACATGAATTTTATATAGGAAGTCGTCTAGAGTAAAGTAACTAGGATTCAATTGTTGTATAAGTTATGAAAAAAAAACTCTTTAACTCACATCACGTTGCTAAGTAGCATGGATAATGATATCATGCGTAAGTTCTGTAAATTCAAAACTGCAAAGGACATGTGGTCTCTATTGGCTTCTCATTTTAGAGGTGCTTCAGTAACCAAAGTGAGGTCACTTACTATTAAGTTTGATACTTATAAGAAGCGCCCAGATGATTCAATGCAAAAGCATATGAGGAAAATGTCAAACATGGTAAGTGAGTTACGTGGTGTTGGTCATGAGCTTTCTGATGAACAACAAGTGCAAGCTGTGATTTGTTCACTACCTCAGAGTTGGGAGCATAAGAAGATGCACCTAACTCATAATGAAAACATCAAGATAATGGAAGATTCTATGAGGCATCTCATCTTAGAGGGAGAGCATCTTCAAGCCTCAACGATGTTTTCTGAGGCATATGCAGTTAGTTCTAGCTCACATAGAGCTATGAATAAGTAATGCAAGCATCATGATGGATATAAATGGAAGAAGAATAAGAAATTCAACCACTCTCCTCAGGAATCTAAGAAGACAAAATGGAACTAACGTGGAAAGGGAAAACATCCCTTCAAGAAGAAGAATATGAAACATGTGAAATGCTATAATTGTGGTAATAAAGGCCACTTTGTTTGAGATTACACCAAGCCCAAGAAGGTACATCTTTATAGTACAAACATTTTTTTGTGTGAATGTTTCTTATTCTGTTTTTCTAACTAAATCACATCCTTTGTAGATTGCAGACTCGGGAGCAACCAACCATGTAGTGAAAGATCATGATGCCTTCGTTGAGTTCCTATATGGTAGTCAATGGCTTTATGTAGTTGATAATTTCAAAGTTGCTATACAAGGAATTGACACATACAAATTGGATATGCATGGAGGCCGACCCCTCATCCTACATGAAGTATTATTTGCTCCACAGATTCGTAGGAATATTTTATCTATGTTGATATTAGTTAAAGTTGGTTTGAATATAAATTTCCACAGTGGTAGAATGGATTTGTATCTTGGATCTATTAACTATGGTCATAATTTTTTATGTGATGGTTTTATTGTACTAGATGTGTTAAAGAAAAATAATAATATTAGTTATTTATTATTTACATCTAGTAATTCCAACAATGATGCAACTTTGGGGCATGCTAGACTATGCCATATTGATCAAAATTGAATCAGTCGATTAGCTAAAGAAGGGCTTTTAGGTAATCTAAGTCAAGTAGATCTACCTACATGTGAGCATTGTTTAGCTGCTAAAATGGTAAGACAACCATCTAGAAAGGGAACACGAGCTTTAAATCCATTGCAATTAATTCATTATGACGTCTGTGGTCCAATGAATGTAAGGGCTAGACATGGGGCAGTTTATTTCATCACATTTATAGATGACTATACTCGATATGGTCATGTCTATTTGATTTCTCATAAATCAGAACCATTCGATTGTTTAATAAAATACATGAACTTGGTTGAGAATCAATTAGATAAGAAAATAAAAGCATTACGAACTGATAACATGGACACGAATACTTGTCAGAAAAGTTCAAGGCTTTACGTGATGAGAAAGGAATAGAAAGGGAATTAACAATTCCTAAAACCCCACAACAAAATGACATTGCTAAAAGATGAAATAGGATGTTATTAGAAATGATTAGTTCCATGATGGACCAAGAAAATTTACCAATCACTTTTTAGGGCGATGTGTTGCTAGCAACCACCTATGTACTTAATCGTGTGCCTACAAAATCAGTTACTAACACATCATATGAGTTGTGGACTGGTAGGAAACCTGATGTGTCAAGTCTCAAACTTTAGGGTGTGCAGCCTATGTTCATGATCTCTCTCATAAATATGGAAAATTAGGCTTAAGATAGAGAAAAAGTATTTTTATTAGATACTGGAAACACTCAAAAGGATACGTGTTCATTAGTGAACAAGGTAATGGAGGTGTAATTGAATTTGAATCACGAGATGTAACATTCTTAGAGAATGATTTTCCTAAGCAAGGCGAAATAAGTAAAGACCTATTATTATATGAGCCGCTTGATCAGAATGATTTTGCTATGAAGAATCAAGATGAGGAACTTCAACCAAATGGGACAAAAAGGTTCTCTATGATGACTAATCCGAGTGGGAGCAATCAGATCAATCATGAATTTGTTTATGATGAACCTCGGTTAAGATAAAGTAATCGAGGAATAATTCCTCGACATCATTTTGAGATTGAAGGAGAAATTAATATGATTGTTCCGCAAGAGGAAGAAGAGCCAAGGAATGTAGATAAGGCTCTTACTGGCTTTGTTAAAGAAGAATGGATGAAAACAATGGAAGAAGAAATGACTTCTTTAAGATCAAATCAAGTATGGGACTTGGTTGACCTCCTTGAAGGGCATAAAGCAATTGGGAACAAATGGATTCTCAAAATAAAGCAAAAAGTTGATGGCAGTATCAAAAGATATAAGGCACGCCTTGTAGCAAAAGGATATACACAACAAGAGGGACTTGATTACGAGGAAACTTTTTCACCTGGTGTGAAGTTTGCTTCAATCCGTCTTATTTTGGCTATAATAGCCAGTATGGATCTTGAATTACATCAAATGGATGTAAAAATTACTTTTCTCAATGGAAAGTTAGATGAAGAAATCTATATGGAGCAACCTGAAGGTTTCATCAAAGCAGGCCAAGAAAATAAAGTATGTCGATTATTAAAATCAATTTATGGCCTGAAGTAGTCTTCAAGACAATGGTATATTCGTTTTCATAATGTAATCATTTTGTATAATTTTCAAATGATCGATAAAGAACACTGTGTGTATGTTAATAGATCTAAAGATAAATTAACGATTTTATCTTTATAAGTGGATGATCTATTGATTGCTTGTAATGATTATGTGTTTCTTACGCAAATCAAAGATTAGTTATCATCTGAATTTGAAATGAAAGACATGGTAAAGCGGAATACATTATTGGAGTCAAGATTTCAAGAGATCGTTTGAAGAGATTGTTATCGCTTTCACAATTGATGTACATTCAAAGAATTCTTAAACAATTCCAGATGCAAGATTACAAACCAATTGATAATCCTACTGCTAAAAATGAAGGCCTTAGTAAGAGAAATTGCCCGTCAACGCCACAAGAAAGGGAACAAATGAAGAATATTCCTTACTCTAATATAGTTGGAAGTCTTATGTACATAATGATGTGTATAAGACCAGATATTTGTTATGCTGTTGGGATGGTGAGCATATATCAATCAAATCCAGGCCGAGCATATT
>JAOQMP010000006.1:38914897-38925744 GCA_027563575.1 Erythroxylum pedicellare
GCCTTGAATTTTAGTGGAAATAAAATTTTACTAACTTTAGACAATTTTGCAAATAAAAGCTCACTGTCCTTAGTCTTCTACGAAAATAAAATTTTCACTGTACTTAAACTTCTTACGTATAAATCTAATTTATAAATAGCTTACTAGGGTTTATGTCTATTGTGGTGATTGTCACACTTCTCCTTGTATCGTCTTTATCTTAGTAATTAAAAAAATTCTCTCTATTGTGAATAGAAGTCACATAATTAGCTAAATCACCTAAATTTCTATATTTTTACTATTGAAATAAATTGTAATTAATTTATGAGTTTATATGTAGATTATGGGAATATTGTATATTATGGGATATCATTAAAGTTGAGCCTAATTAAGTTGATATAATTAAGTTTTAATTTTATGTATGTAAAGACCTGAGTAACAATTTCTAATTTGATGATAGGCTGAATTAGAAATTGTTTAAGTTTAGGGTTTTATCTCTATAAATATATGGTTATGGTTCCTAAGTTGGATGTATGGCTATTAAGTTCCTCTTAGTATCTCCATTGTCAAAGAAAATTACAATATACTAACTTGAAAGATAATCCGGGTTTTAACTCAATGATTCACAACAATAAATTCAAAAATGCTTCTGCTTTTATTTCTTTATGATTTAATTTGAGATTAGTGATTTAGGCAACGATCTGCACCGATTAAGGTTTAATCTAACAAGTGATATCATAGTCTACTCATATTGAATCATTAAAAACTCAAGATTCCTTATTTATGAAATTGTGATCTTCCATATGCAATTCAGAATTTATTGGTTATAAAATTATTTTGCTATTGCAGTCGTTGATTTGGACATGTTTATATTGTTCGATACATATATTATTCTATGTCCAAATCTGGGAACCTTGTTGTAGAGAAAGAGTGTGTGTGTGTGTGTGTGTGGCATGCAAGAATGGTGTCCGGGACAGTGACACCACAAAAGCCTTGTTCTTAAGTTATGGTATTTGGGGAGTCTTAATGGACTTTGGTTCACTACATTTCAGTGACTCTTTCAAGAGTTCACCTCAATAGACTTCTATTTTGGCCTCCAAACTCAATTTTGTGACCATCATGAGCCACCCTAACCAATAAGTTAGCGTATGTTTAATTGAGGGTTTATTAATAAAATAGAGTTGAATGTAATATTATTTGATCGTTTGAGATGAGGAAATGGAATGAGATGAGATGAAAGAAAAGAGATTCATATTACATCTCATTCGATCTTAAATAATAAAAATAAAAAATTCTGATTTGAGAGGTTTAGAATGAAATATAAAATGATAAATAACTTTACACTATATTATATTATAAACCCTTCATTCAAACAATATTTCACTATATCACATTATGAAGTATTCCCAAACAACAATTTTCTAATATTACATTCATCTTCATTTTATTCCATTATGAACCATTCCATTTTATTACATTACATCTCATTCTTTTAAAAATTTTACGTTAAACCAAACATAGCCTTAGAAAAATCCTCCCTCCAACTTTTTAGCTTGTTACTGTTGAAACAAGTATCGTGTCAAACTCAATAACGCATTTGTTGGTAGTTTGGACAGGAAATATACAAAATTCATGCAAAGATCGGAAGTTTACAGTAAAAGCTCATATATTCATAAAGATGTTGCAGATCACAGGATCATTGATGCTTAGCTTAATAGGCTTTAAACGTACAACTGGACCAAGCTCTATATTGGGACCTATGGTTATTGGATCGTAAAATATTCTCTGCGTTGGCCTGCTAAGGGAATTGGATCGTCCGGCTCGAACTCACTGTTATTGCGAGTATCTTCAAGCAGCATTTTATAGAGTTAGTACCATCTTCAATAACTGCACAAATGAGTCTTTGTAATACCATTCCACAGTTTGGTGTTTCTGTGTAATTGAAGAGGATCTTGGTGGGCATACACGCATCTGTCACATCTCATTCACTCTCTACATCTTCTGATCAACGTACTTGTATACCTTTACAGGCTACAAGGTGCACGTCTTTATGGGCCATTCATGGTTGCAAGCTTACATGTCTCAGTGTCCATGCCGGTTCAACAACATTATCTCCACACCAGGAAGACATCATCACATGCATTGCCAATTGGCTAATCCAACAGTCACTTATCAAGCTTCCTTTGACACTTGATCTCCTTGGGATCACATATTGAGTACGAAGTGACCGAATCCTTTCTCGGTTTTGCTTCAACTCGTTCCATTTATTTAGAAAGATAGCTTTTTCTACAGATAGACACATAAGTTTACTAATATTTACTTAATCGAACCAATTACTATTAAATTATTGAATAATTTATTTAAAATAAATAACTTATAAATTATTATGACTTAAGAATTTATTTAAATATATAATTAAAAATAACAATTATAAAAAGATATCAATATCACTTAACTTTCTCTTTTTGTATTGAAAATTTATAATTATTATTTTTAACATTGATTAAGAAACTCAACCGATTTGACTAGTTCAACAATAAAAATTTTGAACTGATTAATTTTTTATTCAGATTTTAAATTTCTAGTTCGATTTATTTTAATAATTCTTATTATTAAAAAATTAATCAGTTTATTAATTAATTGGCTGATTTTTGTAAATTAACAAGCCCTTATAAACTGAAATAAATCAATTAATTTTTTAAACAATTTTTTTAACTTTAATGTTTTTATAAGTAAATACAATCTATGTTAATATAATATCAGATTAACCTTTTAAATTTTAAACCTATTGTTTTAATAATTTAACTTTTTGTTCGGTTTTTAAAACATTAATTTTTAGATATATACTAAATAATTTTTAAATGTATAAATAATTCCCAAGTTATATATACTTAATAAATTGATTAAAGAATCAATAATTCCACTTATTCGATTTAAATAATAGTTAAAAATGCAACTCAATCTCAACTGTGTTGTAATGTTCCTTTTCCACCGCAACTCAAATCTTATTGATAACTTTACAGTTTGTTTTGTACCAAAAAGTAGAGAAAGAAAAAGAGAATGTCTCTCGAATATCCTACAACTGGAAAAAGCAGAACTTCAAATTAACAATAAAGCAGGGTTGTGATGGTAGAGAGATAAGCTACTGTGCCTCAAAAACAAAGAACCACTAACAAGGGACGACCAAACCAAACTGTTCCTGCCTTTAATGCTGACCATTATTGTAATCATTTGTACAATAATGGTCAAATTCCCACCAACTTTCGGCAATCTCCTGTTTTGGAAGGCAAAGTGGATGAAACGATTGGCCTGTGGCCTTCCAGTTGGCTTCTTGGCCCAAAACAGACGCCCAGTCTTGTACAAAACTCTTTTTACTCTCTGTTTTTTCGCAACTCTAAAGACAGTACATAGCATAGCTCCTATCCTAGAGTTTAGATCACTTATTTTTGTTACTCTAACCTTAACTTATTTTATAAGCATCCATTCGTTCAATTTCTGTCGGTCGAAAGTGACGAAAACAAATGATCTATTCCTATCATGTCCTGCAATGTGTTGACAGTGCGTCACTTCTGGTGGCTCAAATGAAGCCAGCAAGCAAGTGTAAACTGGACGACCCATGTGGATTTGTAAAACTATGAACCCTAAAAAGTTGCAATCTTTTGGTGATTCCTCGTATGATTAGCAAGCAGAAGCATATGCATGTGTTGTTGTTTCCAAATCCTCCCAACGTGTTTTGTTATAGAGAATGTCAACAGTCTCGTATGTTCGAAAACTGGTTTAATAATTCAAAGTTAAATAGAGTAAATATTTCCTTAAGTTTATAGCTTTAATATTGAAATATTTCTCATTTTAATTAATTAAAAAATTAAACAAGTACAATTTTAAATATTTTCTTAAATTTATAGCTTTTAAATATTTGTATACTTCTTTAGTTTCTCATTTAATTAAAATAATAGAGATTTTTCTCAGTTTTACTTTTAGTTAAAACCTTAAATCAATTCAAGAAGAAATGTTAATACAAATCGAACCGCATTCGTACATTCTGGAGACTCCCAAGTGAAGATGATGATGCTTAGTCTTTTGCCACAAAGACAAGGCTGTCGGGCAGCTTTCATGGCTGAGTCACTAGGCCTTACGTGAGTATGCCACGACTCCCTAGTAGTGGTTTTCTACTTCACGGGTCATCGCCATATGGCATGCAGATCAGTAACCGGAAAGGAGCTTTTAAATTAACTTGGAGTTAAAATGAAAAGCCAAGTTCTGTTCAGGATTTGCTTGGAAGTAACCGGACAAGGTCACATGAAGAAATCAACCGCCCAAAGAAGACGAGAGTTGGAGCATCCTATTTCGTTAATATTTTAACTCTTTCATATTTAATTTTATTGACATATTTATATGAACTTCCTATAAATATAAGAATTGATTAATTTACTAAAATTGAAATCACGAGAGTTATTAAAGTAAATCGAACCGAAAAGTTAATAATCAAACTAAAAAAGTGATTTGTTCAAAAATTTCAATGTTGAACTAGTTAAATCGGTTGAGTTTTTTAATCATTTTTCTTTCATTCTCTAACTCAATGGCTATATTGTATACTCTCCCTAGCTCTTGCAAAGAAATCAGATCAGCTACAAAAGACCTTGGGTTAGGAAAATTGTGATGGGCCTGGACACATAAATATGAGACCATCTGTAGACTATAACAAGCCAATACATAAGATTGTCAAATTTCATCTTTCACCTGATAGTACACAAGAAATTCCTTCTCAATAGACTACTAGCTGTAAATAACAAATTTTGTTATGTCAGTTGTATAATCGGTTTAAATGAACAGTCTAGAATCACAAAAAAATCCTGTATAAATTGTTCTCGTATCAAATGAAATAAGCCAGCAAAGCTTTACACATCATATTTATCTTTTATTCTATTTGCTTCATGGTATTAGATCCCTTTTATTGACCAACGTCAAAATGACTCAAGAATTATCATCTTCCTCTACACAACTCACTACACCTCTGTTAGATTTCCCAACCTTAGCAAAAACCTTGAATTTCAATTTGTCATTTAAGTTAGATCGAACTAACTTCATAAATTAGAGAGCACAGGTGATAGCCACAATTTGAGCTCTTGAATTAGAAGGCTATATTTCTTCTAAAGTATCTCTACCTCCACAGGTTATCACAGAACCTGCTTCATCTTCAACAGAAGTCCCTCAGATTGTTGTGAATCCTGATTATCGTCTGTGGCACAGATCAAATCAATTACTCCTTTGTTGGTTACTTTCAACAATAAGGAAGGAAGTGGTTGGTTAAGTAAACCAGTCTTCAACCTCTCTTGAATGCTGGAAGATATTAGAAAATCTATATGCATAAACATTAATGGTTCGGGTCCTACAATTAAAAAAACAACTGTTAACAATTCAAAAAGGCTCTCAAACAATTTCAAACTATATTCAGAAGAAAAAAAAACAATTGGAGATTCTCTTATGATAGCAGGACATGCTATAACAGATCATGAACTCATACTCAGTGCCTTAAATGTCTTAGGCCATGACTACGACCCAGTAGTGGTTGTTTTAACACACACAATGAAGAACTCAACCATGTAGGAGGTGCAATATAGTCTCACGATGCATGAAACCAAACTTGAGCAATTAAATGCAGTATCTCAAATTGTTAAAATCTCTCCCCCATTAGCAAATCTTGCCTCATTTAACAGAAATCAGACCTAAACTCGCAATCAAGGAGGTTGTCATGCTCCTAGAGCAAGAAGGGGTCGTGGCAGAGGAGGACGATGGAATGGTGTAAATCGTCTCTACTGCTAACTGTGCCAGAAACCCGGTCATGATGCTATTTGTTGTTATAAGCGTTTTGACCAGTCCTGGAATGGAAATCAACAATGGAAGCAGCCAAATTCATATTCACAACATCATACTCAAAACATTGGACACAACTTTAATCACACTGGCCAACATGGGCAACATCACACACACGGTGGTTCACCACAAACTTTTTTAGCTCATCAAACATATGCCTGTTTTGAACAACCTAGTGTCTCTACCTAGTATGTAGACTCTAGAATTACCAATCATGTCACTGCAGATCTTAATAATCTGTCCATTAGCTTAGCTATGCTAGTAATGATCATCTTACAGTAGGTAATGGAAACTCTCTCTCTATTGCACACATTGGTTCATCTTATATTCAATTTTAAGACAATAAACACACACCACTATCTTTACATCAAATGCTACATGTTTCAAGTATCACCAAAAATTTGTTAAGCATTTCTAAAATCACAAGTGATAACAAGATAACTGTGAAATTTTCTAACAAAATGTGCTTGTTTAAAGACAAGGATGCAGGGAAAATTCTTCTCAAGGGAATGCTTCGAGATGGCCTCTACAGTCTTAATGTCCCACTTCAAACCCAGCTTTTCACTCACTCCAAGAACTCTACACTGTCATCATCAAATCAGTGTACTTCTAGCTTAGTTTCTCATCCTAAAACTTTTACTACTCAACTTTCTAAAAATGATGCAAATGTTTGGCACGCTAACTTGGCCACCCATCACCTAGTGTACTTAAGCATGTTTCTGATTCAATGAAAATTCACATTAATGTCAATGACTTGAAATTATGAGATTCATGCAAACAAGGCAAGCTTCATAAGTTGTCCTTTCAAAATCATGATATCTCTGCTAAACATCCTTTGGATATTGTTCATTCAGAAATTTGGGCCCCCTCTCCTTTCCTACCAACTGAGGGCTATAGATATTATCTAATACTTGTTGAAGCTTGTACTAGATTCACATAGTTTTATCCACTGAAACTCAAATCAGAGGCTCTTGCAATTTTTATTCAATTTAAAACCTTCACTGAGCTTCAACTAAATAGAAAAATTAAAGCCCTACATACAGACATAGATGGGGAATATAAAGCATTCTTGCCTTTTCTTGCTAAACATGGGATACAACCTTGCTTCATCTGTCCATATACACGCCAACAAAATGGTGTTTCCGAAAGGAAACATCGTCACATCACTAAAACCAACCTCAAATTATTAGCCCATGCCCACCTACTCTTACAGTTTTGGCTTGAGGGTTTCACCACTGCCACTTTTCTTGTTAACAATCTCCCGTCCCCAAACTTACAAAACCTTTCTCCATTTGAACTGTTATACAACAAAAAGCTGAACTACAACTATTTCAAAACTTTTGGTTGCACCTGCTTTCCCTACCTTCGTTTTTATTCTTCTGACAAACTTAATTTCCACACCACCAAATACATTTTCCTAGGTTACAGTCCTGTCCATAAATGTTACAAGTGTCTCAACAACAAAGGCAAAATTTATATTTCTCGGCTTGTTGAGTTTAATGAACTCGAGTTTCCCTACCCTACACTTTTTATCTCCCAAAATTCTACACGCTGCCCTACATCTACCAGTTTGCCTTTGTCTATTTTACATCTTGCAGTCTCACCGTAAGAATTTCTCCATCCTTCAAGGCCATCTCCAAGCATTTCCCCTGTAAAAGAATCAACTCCTCTATCTTCCAACTCCCCAACACAAAATCAGGCCTCTTGTTCCTCCTCTTGTTGATATTTCACATTCTTTAATACATTCATCAGCCACCTTCAATCCCCAAACCACTATTTCACCAAACTACTCTGATTGGGTCATCTCTCCCGATGACCAGAAGTTCACAAGAGGTGGCTATGTCTTCCTAGGGGGCAACCTAGTCTTCTAGAGCTCTAAGAAGCAGCCTATAGTGGCCAGTTCCAGCATTGAAGCTTAATACAGGGCTTTCTCTCAGCTCTCCACTAAAGTGTTATGTTTAACCTCTCTTCTCTCAAAAATTGGGTTTAACCCTCCACGAACACCTATTCTATGATATGACAACAATGGTGCACGATCTCTCTCTCGAAACCCAACCTTTCACTCTCGAACTACACATATAGAGATTGACGTACACTTTGTGAGGGACAAAATAGCAAAAGGGCTTCTAGAGGTAAGATATGTGAACACTGTCGACCAGATCACCGACTTGCTTACTAACCCACTCACTGCAGCTCAATTTCAAGACTTAACTTTCAAACTCAACCTAATATCAAACCCTAGGTATCATTTGAGTGGGGCTGTAAAGGAAGCAGATCAATTACAAAAGACCTTGGGTCAGGAAAATTGTAATGGGCCTAGACACATAAATATGTGACCATTTGCAGACTACAACAAGCCGATATCCGAAACTTTCAAATTTTATCTTACACTTGATAGTGCAGAAGAAATTTCTTCTCAACAAACTACTAGCTGTAAATAACAAATTTTGTTATGCCAGTTGTATAATCGGTTCAAGTGAATAGTCTAAATTCACACAAAAATCATGTATAAATTGTTTTCCTAGCAAATGAAATAAGCAAGCAAAGCTTTACGCATCATATTCATGTTTTATTTTATTTGCTTCAGCTCTAAAGCACACTAAAAATATTTTAACAACTAATTATTGGTGTTTTCACTAGAGTAATTATACACCTTTTTGAACTTTTGCAATGACTAAAATCTATAAGTTCTAACTTTCAAATGTATATTAGACAAATCGTCGAATATGTATAATAACTCATAACTTATTTGACATTTAATAGTATAAAATTAAGTGATATATTTAATTTAATTGATATTTATACGTTAATATGTCTTTTTTGAACCGATGATTCTCTAAGCCATTAAATTGAAAATTAACTCTCGATTTCCAAATTCACTAGCCATGTAACAACATTCCTTGATAGGGCAAGCTGACAGCAACCCTCTAACTAATAACAATCATTACAGTCCAAAATCAAATTATAATCACCGACCCTAAACAAAAGAGCATATCAATCAAGTTCCCAAGAACCTGTAGTCGAATAAAAAGTTAAGGAAAAAGTTCAAATTGGTTACTAAGTCTGTTCCTTCACAACCATACGAAACTTTACCGGTCAATCACAACTGGGTTGTAAATCCATGCAAGAACAGTAAAGTACACGTATAAAAGTACAAGAAACAGAATGGTCCGTGACAAAGTTGGTCCCTTGACAGGGAATGGAACTATTTTGGGAATTGGCAATGATTCTTAATTAGTCACCTGCACAAAGACGAGAGAGGAACTGAATCTAATTCTAAAGCCGGAACTACGTGCTCATTTTAAGTTAAAAGTTGAACTTCTTCTCGAGATATATAATGACTTCGAAGCTCTTTAATTAGGACCCCTACTCTAACCATATGCTAATGATTTCATTTGGATGGTGAAAGAGTTATCGAGCAACATAATACAGTCGCTTCATGGGGGGCCCGATTGACTGGTATGGAGAACCCTTCAAAGTGCCTCTACCACTTGGTCTCCAGTTAAAGTTTTTTAAGCTCCTCAGTACCTCATGGTAGACATTAAGGGTCCTCAGGGTTAGTGTTTGTATTAGAGTTTATTATAGATTATTCGAGTTGAGTCCGTCTTTGATTTGATACTTCTTAATCTATTAATTATAATAAAATACATTATATATAACATTGCATAAAGAAATGTGTCTAATTATAATTTAAAAATAAATAAAAACCAAAGAATTAAATTGAATCGTTTTACTATTACAGAATGCATGTATGTTCCTCCACTTGGATAAAAAAGGGAGGAAACAGTATTGTTTACACCATTATTGTACGTGAAAGAAAATATTGACAAGAGACCTTACCTCCATTAACAGTGAAGATTCTTTTGCATCCCAGAATTTTTCACTTCAGCGAACAGGTTTCCTCGGGTGGGAATGCATAATATAGAAATAATAAAATCCTTAATCACTTAATAAGATCATCAAGAGCAATACAAAACCATGTCAAATCAAGGTCATATCAAACCACCATCATCGTCATCATCACTAACCGTCCATCCTACGCATCTTATGAATCAGAGCCAACGTCACTAATAATCTTCTCGTTATCTACTTAGCAAACCACTAAAATGGGTTAGGAGTCAGCCATTGTTGCCCGCTCTTTGGCAATTATAGATAGCTCTTTTTGTCATGTAGCATATTGAAGGAAGAATATAAAATGTACCATCATCAGCAATTCCTTCTTCTATTGCACTAATTCAATCACGAATTCTCTATTTTGTTCTTGATCTAAAAGGCATCAAGTTTAAACAAGATACTCGATAAAGGGTTTTGTGCTTGACTATATTTGAACGATGTCGATTCCGGTAGTTCTAGACCTCGAGTTCATTGCTAGTTAATGGGTTCTTGACAAGATACTAAGGAAGATAATGATAGACAGGAAGGCTTTGGTTTGGCTTATCATGACGTGAGCAGTGTTTCTTTAATGATCGATGATCAACAAACAATTTTATCCCATACGGGGCTAAACATATATTATAATTTGGGTAGAGTTCGTTTCTTACAAAGAAATCCTTCAAATTTATACATGAGAGAAGATTTTGATAAACTTAAGTAGCTACTAAGTGTCAAACCCTTCAACCCTCTTTTCACAAGCTTTTCTAGTCTTCAATATATATTTATTATAACAATCTTTTTATTAAAATGAAAGATGTAGATTTTTTGTGAATTCCTATATTTTAAAAAATATTCTCATTAGTTAAGTTACTAAAAATATTGTATAATATTGAAAATATTAAAAACTTGAATTAATTTTAAAAAATTAATATAAAATTAATTTTATAACATTTAATAAAATTTATATGATTTTGTTAACTTAAATGGCAACCAAGAATCAAACCCTTTAACCACATTTTCGCCTTTATTCATAAGCCATTTTTGTCTTTAATATATGTTTATTATAACAATCTTTTTAAGTTTATTACAAGAGATTAAAATAAATTTATTTAATTAAAAAT
>JAOQMP010000006.1:38930043-38944330 GCA_027563575.1 Erythroxylum pedicellare
CCTACCGTCCTAACGCTAGTTAGTGCGCCTTCATACATATCCCTAAGTACTTTAATATAGGTGACAGGAATGCCCTTAGCTTCCAACCCTATAGAACACACAACCCTATTGTACACAAACTCAATATGTAGTAAACACTTTTCTCATTGCTGTAAGTTCTTTTGAATAATGGTACGCAACAATGTAGTAAGGATCTTATTAACTTCCTCATCCATCCATTTAAGGATGTACAACAATAGAAAATAATAGTTTAGTGCCTAATTTACTCCACAAAGTGTGTCATCTCTGTCACTCATAATTGTTCTAGGCAAATCATATAAATGTACTATCTCTTTAAAGACAAATCAACAATATACGTGTCATCATTAGTTTTTGAACATGCAATAAAATGTGTCATCTTATTGAATATATCAACAACAACAAATATATTATACTTACAATTGTGAGATTTGGGTAAAACCTAATACAAATCTATACATTTGCCAATCCAATGTTGATTAGGCACGGTAAAGGAGTATACCAACTACGAGGCATTTTTTTCACTTAGCGTGTTTATATCATTTTTCATATTAGATCAGTAAAAATGCTCATGTAATATATCTAAGGCCTTTTTAATACCAAAATGCCTCATTAACCTACCTTCGTAGGTCTTCTTAATAAGCAATTCACACATAGAACATTTAGGCACACAAAATTTATCTTTCTTGAACAAAAATCCATCACACTTATAAAAGTCCCCTTATGCACACTTAGAACATATAAGTCACACTTGTCCAAAATCAACATCACTATCATACAAATTCTTAATGAAGTCAAATTCAATCCATTTAATTTGTAAAGAAGTTAATAGTATATACCTCTTAGATAACGCATCAGTCACAACATTTTCCTTTTCTTTCTTGTTTTTGATTATATAAGGAAATGTTTTAAGAAGCTATAACTATCCGACATATCTTGTGTTCAAGATTGCTCCATTAAACTTAGCAATTGGTTTGAAATCTTGTATCAAAACACCTCCCGTACTAATCTCAAAGGCTTTTATCAAAGTTAGATAAAGAAAGCAAAGGTGTATTGGTGAACTTATCATTCAAAGTATTAAATATGTTTCTTATATATTTAGATGAATAATTCTAAGGCAATAGTAAGAACAAAAAAATTATTTCTATTTACCTAAACATTAGAAATATGAACTGATCACCCTTGGGTCTCACATTCAAAATCCTCCTAAGAATGGACCACAAAGTCCAAAAGGGCTCACTTAAAAACTCCTCGCACAAAAAGGACGCCTCTCTCTCCTCCATTTTCACTTCGAGTTGAAGAAGTTTTCTACTGAGTGCTAATGCGGTTAGAAAATGGCAACTACTGTAGCTTGCATCTCCAGAAAAACCCTAGCCTCTGCAATCACTCGGCACCGCCACCTCCTGCGCCGTTCTCTTTCCGTCAAATCATCGGCTAAATCAATAACGTCTTCGGCCGATCGAGTGAAGTGGGACTACCGAGGTCAGCGGCAGATAATACCATTGGGGCAGTGGGTCCCAAAGGTCGCCGTCGACGCCTACGTGGCGCCAAATGTGGTCCTTGAGGGTCAGGTCACGGTGTGGGACGGAGCGTCCGTTTGGAACGGGTCGGTTCTCCGGGGCGATCTCAATAAGATCACAGTCGGGTTTTGTTCCAATGTTCAGGAGCGATGTGTTATTCACGCCGCGTGGAATTCGCCTACAGTTTCGGGGTTTAGTCCTTCCTGTTGGGGATTTTGTGTTGAATTTTTTTTTTTTAAAGGGAAAAGAACATCTAAACGGATGATCTTGGGGTTAAAACCCCCGACCTATCTTCAACAAGAAAAGGTAAAACTCCTGAAGGGGGAGACCCAAGACGAGTGACACCGTAGCTAAAATTCCTAGCAAAAGAAGCTAACCAGTCAGCACTCTGATTTCCCTCTCGGAAAATGTGTCGAAACCGAATTTCCCAAGATCTTCGTAATAGCTCATGGATAGCCATCACCAGAGAGTTAGCAGAATCCGTCACTGTCGGTGCTGATGAAAGAATGTTGATGACGACTAGCGAGTCCACTTCAAGTTAAAAGGTTGGTGCTTTGTATTACTTGGAAGCTTTATGATTGGTTGAATTGTTAGTTTGCGCTTTTGGCTGAGTTTTCGATGTTGGGTTGATGTCTTTATTTGAAATTAAGCCCAGTTTCTGTTACATGTAAAATACAAGCATACGTGAAATAATAGTTTGTTAGTCCGAGTTGTATGATCGTTTTCCAACGAAAGTTGTAACATCGTAGAGGTTTGCTGATCTGTTGTACTGGGAAATCATTTTTGGGAAATAGTTGGGGCCATGGTGCATAGAGCAAGCACTGATTTTGAGCCTCTTTGATAAAAGATTGTAGGCAAGTCAGGTTTTAGGTAACATGTTCTACACGAATCATAGATCCGTTGTTTTTCTTTTCATTTTCATTTTTCAGTTAAGGAATGATCATAATCTAGTTTTGACTAACAAGAGTGAGTAATGGCATTCAGTAGCGGTGTTTCAAGTTAGGTATCATGCTACTCTCCATGTTAGCCCACTTTTTATCACCAAAGTGCTAAGAGACTTGAATGTTTCGTATGTATTATTCTGGAACGATTAGATGAAGACTTCCTAAAACGTCAAATAGAAAAAGAGAAAGAGAAATGGAAGGAGAGAGTAAAGCAGTATAGCATGGGTCTCTGTTCCCATAATAGCATCTATTTTCAGGATACTATTATCATCCAAGTACCTTAGAACACTAACAAGTTACTGGCTTTTTTTTTTTTTAATTTCATCAGAGAGCTTATAGCTCTACCCGAAGACAGGCAAGTTTACGGACTGCATAAGATGTCAATCTTATTAGAAATCATCAGTTAATGAACTTCTGCATTATGGATTTTTCATTCTCAAATTGTGAAGCCTGGCCCTGGCATTGGTACAAAGACTGCCTTTGTGACTGAAATGTTAGGATGCAGTGACCTTAAAGTTACATAATTTTGTGTCGTGGAAGTGGGTCTTTTTACTCAAATCATAGATGTACTGTCAAGACAATTTGTGTTGCAAAGCAGACAATGGTAATTAGAATATGATTTATATGAGTCTTGGGTAATTAAGTTATAACAGTACTTATCTTCTTTTCTATGGTATTTTCTAGCCATTGTACCCATGTGTAAGTGGATAGTGGACATTTGTCTATGTACGTGTGGGTCTGTGTGGAGATTTGTGCATGTTTGTTTGTCATGAATGTGTGCTTGAAACCTTGATCAGGCATTCATTGTCTTGGCGGTTTCTCAATTGGTAAGTGAAGTTTTGTTGTAGATATCAATAGCTGAAGGAAAAGCTGTATTGAAAATTTCATCCAGAATTGATTGTCTTGGGAGCTACTCGATTTGTGAATGAGAGTTTGTCATTTGTAGCCATTTATACTAGTTGAAAGGGATATAACCAAACCTGAGTGCTTTCTCGTTCCTGGTGATGTGAGATGTTGAGTAAGAGTTTGGCAACTTATCTTTCGTGATGGCTGATCCTGCTGGGCTGAACTGCCACTTTGTTTGCTATGTAGACCCCTCATTGTGCTAATGAAAGATATACAGCTATGTGCTAAAAGGACTAAGGATGAAGACAATTATTTTAGCTTGGATGCTTAACTTCTCCATTGTATTGCCCTTTATATTTTTCGATCTATTAAGTTTTGAAGAATCAAGAGAGATGTCACAAAATTCTTCAAATTCGAAAAAAAATGCAGAAATGTCACAAGCCTTCATGGTTGGTTCGTTAGGCCACAAATTATCTTAGTAGATCTCTAAGGTAATAATTTGCCATCTATTGAGCACTCATCTACTTCCTTTGTAGCGCTTCCAATCTACATATGGATAGACTCTATACATGTCTGTTTGTGTCCTGTGACTGGTATTTTACTGTTAATGCTTGAGTTTATCTGGAGATACCTCTCATATTTTCTCAGGCCTTGCCAAAGCCCTGCTTACCAAATTTGATTTTATTATTCTGCTTCATAAGCTCCTATCATATGAACAGGTTGTAAGCATGATGTGTCAACTGAAATAACTCATTCAAGGAGTGCAAATGCACAACTCGATCTTCAAATCCTCGGTGCCAACACTAATTCTTTTAATATTTCATGTATCAGGACTGCTAGCAGAGACATCTATTGAAAGGTATGTGACTATTGGTGCATATTCTCTCCTGCGGTCTGTCACAATTGAGCCTGAGGTCATTATCGGGCAACACTCTATACTTATGGAAGGTTCTTTGGTGGAGACACACTCTATCCTTGAAGCTGGTTCAATTGTTCCCCCCGGGAGAAGAATTCCATCAAGTGAACTTTGGGCGTTAATCCAGCAAGGTTTGTTAGGTCTTTGACCCATGAAGAGACCTTGGAAATTCCTAAACTTGCTGTTGCAATTAATGACCACAGCAAAAGTTATTTCTCAGAATTTTTGCCTTACTCAACTATATATCTAGAGGTGGAGAATTTGAAGAAATAGTTGGGCATTTCTAACTGATGCTTTAAGCTGCCATTTTTTGTATAGCAGTGAAACACAGTTTCCTTCTCAGGGGAATAAACAGCTCAAGGACATAAAATCAAGCCTCTCTTTTACTGATCTTCTGTAAGTTGATTTTGTTGGTTGTTAAAACGGCCGCATGTGGAAAGTCACTGAAATGAGATATAGTAGTCACAAGGGGGCATTTCTCGAAATTGTGCTGCGAATGTACCCAGAGGATTGTTTAATAGTTCACTGTATTTGGCATTTGCTTCTGGCTTATTTGATTTCAGTTGCTAAGAGTTTTGTTGATGGTTCCCTCATATGAGTGAAGATTTTCCATTCCAGGGGATAGATTAACATCTTATGGTTTGTATCACCAAAAAACAGGGTGTCTGTACACAAGGGTTCCTGAAGTCTCAAATTAACATCTTATGGTGTATGTAACTTGTGTAAACCATCATTTTGGGTAACTCTTGTCCGTTGCTGGTCAAGCCGAAGCATACCGTGTATACACTTAAGGATTCTTGAACTGAATCGTAAATAGAAGTATTTAACTGTATTATGAAGACAAGAGTTTCTCAATAGATTCGTGACCTGTAGTGGGAATATAGAGATTCCCTAGAGTTGGTTGGAAGATGTAATTTAGTTACTTGCTGCTTATGATATTGTAAGGAGTGGACAACGTCGTGCATGAGGTATCTTTCACACTTATACGCACGAACGAAATGTGATAATCATTGTTCTTCGCCAGTTCATTCCCAACCTTGCCTGTACCTCCTATTCCTACTTATTCCATTTTGTTCTCCTATTCCCTTTTTTTTTTCTTTTCTTTCATACGTACAAGATTAGGCTATGTTCATTACATATAGACACCAGCTCTTTTAGCTACTAAAGTAGTGGTAAGTTCATCAAGGACAGGGGCTAGATGCATGCAAGAGAGACCTTGGTCTTCATACCCCTGAAAGGCTTTCTGTATTTGCTAAACCCCAAAATCAAGTTCATGGGAAGTGATAATATTGAAACCAATTTGGCAATGTACGTCCATAGTTTTGTATGGAATTATTCTTCACATTTCTTGATCTGCTTTCTACTAAACTTGGGAGTTTTGGACGAGTGTTCTTTTTCTATTCTTACCTGGCTCGAATCCGGATTAGTCGATTGTTCTTGCGTCACCAAATATTGGGTAGTTTACCAAAAAAAAAGAAAATACACGAAGAAAGTATCTCATACTATATAAAAAATATAATACATATAATAATGTTTACATGAAAAGTTGTTTTCTAATTTTCAGTTGAATAATGCTGACTCGTGGTTCAAGTTTAAGAGTCATGAGTTGGCGAATAATTTTATATTATTAATGATCTTAATTATGTTAGTAGGTCAGTTAATTTTATAAATATTTGCACCTATTTAAAAATTATTTTCAGTAATAAAATTATGTGTGATATTTTGAGAAAATGTTTTTCGTATAGTTAAAATAAAAATATTTTAAATTAGACTTAATAACTCACTTTATTAAATTAACATAAAAATATTTTTAATTTTATACGTGTAGTTAATTTTTAATTTTAATTTTTGTAATTTATAACTACTATTCCATATTTTTGATATTTCGAATTTCATTTATGTATTGATTAATATTGTTGGTATAAATTGAAAATTTGAGATACACCTTAATATAAATATTTATTATCATATAACTTATTTTAGTTAGTACACATAACACAAATTTTTCAAAGAGCAAAAGAACAAAGTCATCAACAACAAAGTATTGGTAGGGAAGACGTAATGTAAATTTTATATAAAAACGTAGCTCTTTCACAGAAGGGATTAAGACTTTGACATCTCAACCATTTCTGGATTTCTTGCGACTAGATACATCTTATTCTCTGCTGCTTCTTTTGTTTATATACTAACCATTTGTTATGATCATTCTAATACCAGGACTCCATCCATCTGAATGTTGGTTCCTGACACAACTCTTCGGTCTCTCAATATGTCTCTCTTTCTGCTCATGATCAACCTACCAATCACCCTGGGATGGATGTCTGCCAAAACGGTCGAGCTTGATTCTTGATCAAATCATCTTGTCATTTTCACGTGGTAAGATTAAAGAAAGAGGTGATGTTGGAATGGCTCAATCAGATTAAACCTCTCATGGTATTCATATTTGGGTTCTTTAATCTGATTGAGCCGTGCCAATATCGTGCTTTCTCACGTACCATTTCTGCTGCTTTCATGTAGATGATCAATCACTGGAAAGTTTTAGAAACGTTGTTTACGTTGATTTTTCCTTTTCTTGAACACTGATCAGTTTCCTTTGCCTCTTGGAAAATTAATTTACTGAACTTTCTGACTCATATAAGATCATTTTGGGATTTGCAATCATCAAAAAGAAATTAAAAAAAAAGCTAGGGTTTGGTTAAATTTGGTATAGGAGGCATCGCTCTTCATGATTAAATCTTCCATAACCTAAAACTCGCAAGTTTCATCTTAAGTTATTGCAATATACATGTTGTAGACTATCCGGTGGAGAACTTGCAGTACTTCTCTATATTGCACACAAAGGGTTTTGTTTTCAGAATCCAAAAGTCCTGAAACGCCCTATTCTTTGACATATCATTTTCACACAATAGTTTTCTTTACCAAGTAGCTGAAAACTATTGAAGACTATACGTACACACACATATATTTGTAATCAAATAATAGTCATTTTCCGTCAAATAATGGCATAGTTAAATGACATTTCTACTTCCTATTGGCAAAAGGATTAGCAAATTCCTCAAGTCCATCTATGGCAGTCAGCTGATGTTTGTAAGGACATCACTACAGCAGGTTGGTCCAACTACTAATATCAAGGCAAATCTGCTCTGCTCCAAGGGATAAGCAAAACAAAGTTAGATATATGTTCGGAAGGGCTCTCGGGAAATTCAACTCGAATGGCCTTTGGTTTCAGATCAAGTAAATCAACAACCCTCAGGACAGCACTGACGTCTGCAATCAGGTTCACTGAGGTTTAGCTTAATTCTGGGAAATCCCTACATAGTATGACCGTGCAGCTATATTGGAACTTCCCGTTCCATGTTAGAACTTCTCAATCCGTTCGGGAGTCTTAACTTGTCTATTCATTTACTGCTCATTACCCCTTTGTATCTAGTTAGCTTCCTGGTTGTCTTTTTTTTAATAAAAAAAGTCATTTCCTATCTTGCAAGCTCTTGGAGGTTGGATCACAAGCAAAACAACTTTGAAATTGACAATAAGAGTATAAATACGATTCAAAGATAGGAATGTCACTGAACTTGATATTTCAAATAAGCTGAAGCAAAGTTTATTAATATTAAAAGTTTGATTCCAAAGACAACCAACACTAGCAAATATGGTCTGCGTCATACTTTTAATTTATAATCAATCATTTAACAATATCATAAAAAATAATATAACTTTTAATTTATGAAATTAATATTTACCAATCTGTATTTTTATTAACTACGTACCCTCCTTTCTTTATGTCTTCATTTGGATCTTCTCTGCTTAAGATTTCATACTTCTTGATTTTGACTTAACACATCACCTTGAAATGACTGGGTTATTCAACCTAAGATCTCTTGGAAGGAATTATGATGCCCACAATGATCACCAACATCTTTCGACTTATTTGCAAGGGATCTATTGTACTTAATATCCTGTAAAAAATGATGTTATTTTTGGTATAAACAGATATAAAACAACGTCGCTTTTAGTATAGAACAACGTTAAAACATAATATTAAATACAGAAGATATGAACCCTAATTGTAGTAGCACTTATGTAACTATTTATATTTCTCAAGAATATTGCACCCTTTATTCATCTCCCCTACCTTGTACAATTTGCTATTCTACTTCTGTCCAAGATTTGCTCACCTTGTGATTCATGACACTTGTTAGTTTGTCTTTTACAATATACAACAAGCTATTATTATAAGCCTTCTTAAATTCCTTCTAAATATTAAATTGCATAAACAAGGATACACTACTCATCACGCACAAATAATCAAACTTCATCTCATGCTTAATTTTTTCCTGATTATTTTATCATAATACTTAATAAATTATCTCAGTTTGCTATAAACATGCATATAGCTATTAAAGTAAGCATTCATACCTCATTTATTTATATCGTTGACATTCTTGCCAAAAAATGCTTACTAAAATACATTGGAACCTATATTAGGTAGTCATCAAATAGACACCAAACCTATGAATTATATTTCAAGTTAAACTCTACAACTATTTTATTCCACTTAGTCACAAATTCTTTGGTTTTGGTGGTTCGTCACAATTCTTTAGATAATATCCATAAATATATCTTTTAACTTCTTATAACTCTTATGAGCATCAAATTTCTTAGTTAATCTCTTTAAGTATATGCCACAAACACAATCTATGTCTTATTGTAAGGAATATAAACTCAATGGTGTTACTTATACTATAAAGCCTACTCAGTAAATTAAAAACTTACCCAACAGTTCAACCCAACCCACAAACTATTAAGTTGTATAAAAACACAAATATGAAAATGCCCTAAACACTAACGAAAACACCATCTTCTTCTTCATTTTCTCTTCATTCCTAGCTAGTAAGTGTGTTTTACACTTAAAAAACACACTTTTTTTATCTGCATGTAACATTTTTCTCATAAGTTTCCCTCATTGTGTTTGTTTTACAGAAAAATTAGAGGAAGTTGTGGAAGTTGACAACTCCTTAGTGCCTTACACCTAGGTAAAAATTTCAACCACTTTATTGTGTCATCTTTTTGTGATTTTGATAATCTTATACTAGTTTATAGTTAATTTGCATGTTGTGGTTGTTTGGGACAATAATTAAAGCTGCATAAAGGGATAAAAGTAGAGAAAATGGGGCAGACGAGAAGAGAGAAGAAGAGGAGAGGGTGAAGGCAATGATATCTTTTGAAAATTTAAGTTGTATGTAGGGGCAAAATAGGAAATGTAGAAAGTGAAGGGTAAATCTAAAATTTACTTACAAAAAGGGCATTTTTTATATTAATTGAAATAGATGAGGGTAAAGTAGGACTTTTAATTAATCAAGGGTATTTTATTAATTATGGGGGTTAGGTTAGTAATAATATTAATTTTATAATTAGGAATACATTAGATGAGAGAATAATGCTGGATTATTAATAGTAATTAGTTTAGAAATTTTTCATAAATTAGTCTAATAGAATTTTATAAATTTTAGGTTCGAAAATTCGATTAAGAAATAATTGAGATTATCAATTAGTTGAATCCAAAATCGAGGTAAGGATAACTTTGGACTTTACTCTTAAAATTAAATATCGTTTTGTTATGAATAAATTATATTTTGAATTAGTCATTAATTTAATTAATGATTAATAATTACATACATGAATTATATTTACTTTAATTATCATATAATTAATGTAGTATAGGTGTTTCATTGTTATATTTTATTACGTTTTCTGAGGTGTATTGCTTGTTAAGTTGATCGGAAATGTGTTAATTAAATAGAGACTGATGGATAATAAGTTGTGAATAATTGGAAAAAATCGAGAATCAATGGTTTGCCTAGGATATGTTACATTCATTGGTCTTAGATAGATAGATTGTGTCGATATGAGTAGGATGGTAGCTAGGTATCTGTCTGCGGAGTAGATACCGGGGCATCTTTAGTCTCAAGGATATCCTGTGCCAATGATTAGGTACCGAAGTGGTACCAGAATATCTTGAGTTCCGGGGATATCTTGTGACAATGGTTAGGTACTGAAGTAGTACTAGAGTACCAAGAAAGATTGAAAAATTGAGGTATCATATGTCGATATTTATACATTTAATTACACTTCCACTTGGTGAGAGTTTACAATGAGTTGAGGTGAGCCAGTAGACCATTTGATATAAGCCTACTAGGTTAAACTAGGTCCAGGCAATTTAATTAAATATTGGCATAAAGCATAAAAAACAATTATAATTAATATTTGTGTAAATCATAATTTGGTAAAAAAATTTAGATGTTTATTAACTGTTTGGATTAGCTTGAGTGTTGTTATGTATATACGTATTATATGTATGATTTAATCGGTTGACTAAGTCTTGTAAATATATTTTTAGTTACTTGATTTTAAGGGTATGGTTGGTTACCCTTATTGAGTAGGCAACTCACCCCTTTCCATTTTAATTTTTTAAGAGATCACTTGATTGCCGATAATCCCAGTGTACAGGATGGACCAATTGGAGCTTAGGTGAGGCCAGCAGATTAATTTAGTAAAGTTTTTCAATTATATATATATATATATATATATATATATTTGAATGTGATAGTTTGGATAGTTGTGTTGTATAGAATATTTTTGTATTTGACAAACAATCCTCTGTTTTGGAACTAATGAGGAATTGGATGATTAATGATATATTTTGGAAACTATTTGGTTAATTATGGTTTAAGAATTTTGGGAGCATCACATTAGGTGGCATCAGAGTAGGTTTATGTTTATAGGGATGTATTGAGTAAATAAAAAAAACTAATGATGTGTTCTTATCTCTTGTAGAATGGCTTTAGGAGAAGATAATGCTAGCCCTGAGTTACCTGAAGAATCAGGGAGTTTGATTCGTGCTCCAGATGTGTTAGATCAGGGGGATGCCCAAGCAAATAGGGTAGGAGGAGAGGTGGCATCCCATCACAGATGATGTAGCAAGCTATTACTACAGCTCTAGCCTGAGGTGATTCTAAGGTGGATCGTAACTATGAGCGAATCCATAAGATGGGTGCAATAGAGTTTCGAGGTACTACTGATCCTGAGGAGGTTGAAACATGGTGGAAGCAGAAAGAGATAATTTAGACCTTCTGGAGTGTACCTTGGAAAGAAGGTTGCAATAAATAGTTTCCTTATTCCAAGGCAACATATTGACTTGGTGGAAGTCAGTAAAGAGATCTTATAAGACCCGAGAGATGACTTGGCAGGAGTTTCAAAGAGAATTCAAAGATAAATACACTCCGCAGATATATCGAGATCCAAAGAAGATGGAGTTTATGAGTTTGGTTTAGATAAAAGAGATGTCGGTGGCTGATTATGAGGCTCGCTTTGCAGCCTTATCTAAGTACACATTGGAGGCTCTGGCAAATCCCGAAGACAGATGTTACCAATTTGAGCAAGGTCTGAGGATAGATATTCGTTTAGGTTTGGGGGTTGCTACTTCTGATTTCAAGAAGTTACTAGAGATTGCACTAAGAGTGGAGGATGTAATAGAACAAGGTAAAAGGAGAAAAGAGCTAAAGAGGCAATCAAAGAGTCATCAAGAAGAGGGGAGTCGATCTGTTAAGAGGGGAGCTATTCATACTGGTGTAGGGGGATCTAGGAGAGCTAATGGAACACCAAGCATAAGTGGTAATTTCTACTGATCTAGTGGAGATTAAGGAGCTAACAGGGATTCAGGACAGCATAGCACTACTAGTGTACCATCACTTAGATCTGATAAGGGGCCTAGTTAGAGGTTCAAAGGATCTTTTGATAAAGGAGTTGAAGGATTTTAGAGTTATGCTACTTGTGGGAGATTTCACAGAGGAACATATTGGGGACTTATTAGGATCAGTCATGCATGTTATATTAATAGAGAGTAGGGACATTTATAGAGGAGTTGTCTGACAGTAAGGAAGAGTTTAGGACTGAGGGCAGAGGAGACAGTACATGGTCAAAGTAGGGTCTTTAGTTCAGGTAGAGGTTTGGGTAGAATTGGTAGTAGAGATGGTTGTAGAGGAGCTAGATGTGGACCAATAATGGCTACGGATACTAATGGGACATCCTTAGCTCAAGGTCGGACTCAAGCATGGATATATCATATGACGAGGGAGAAGGCACTCAGAGTTAACGTTGTCATTTCTAGTATGATTTCATTGTCTGATATTAAAACTTATGTGTATTAGATTTAGGATTTACACATTCTTATATTTTTTTCAAGTTTATATAAAGAGTTCCAAAGGAGGTTAGTAGGATAGGACTTAAGAGTGACGCTACTAATAGAAGACTGCGTGGTAGTAAATAGTGTAAGGAGGGGAATGCCAATAAGGATTGGTGGAATAGAGTTATTAATTGAACTTTGAGGGTGACTGGGATAGATATCTACCTTTGATGAAGCTTGCACATAACAATAGTTATCACTCTAGCATTGGTATGACACCATTTGAGGCATTATATGTTAGGTGGTGTAAAGATTCGATATATTGGGATATAAAAGATGTTAAATTATTAGAGGGATTGGAGTTGGTTTAAGAGAATAGAGAAAATAAGGGTAGTAAAGCAATGCTTGAAGGCAACTTAGGATCGATGAAAGAAATATGTCGATCAACATCATTGGCAGATGGAGTACAATGCTGGAGATATGTTATTTCTTCGGGTATCATCTTGGAGGCAATTCAGTGGTTTGGTAGGAGGGGGAAGTTGAGTCTGAGATATATCGGACCATATGAAATTTTACAACATGTGGGGCCGTTAGCTTACAGATTAGCATTACCACCAGAGTTATTACAGATTCATGATGTGTTCCATATGTCAATGTTAAGACAGTACCAAACGGATCCTAGTCATGTTATATTAAGGCCTGAGATCAAAGTTACAAATGACATAATTTATAAGGAGGAGCCAGTGGAGATATTTGATACACAAATTAGGAAATTAAGAAGACATAAGATTCTGATGGTGCGAGTTTTGTGGAGTCATCATCGTTCTCTAAGAGAGGCAGCTTTGGAGGTATAGGATGAAGTTCAACGTCAATATCCTCATTTGTTTGGATCCTCATATGTGTAATTTAATTTCAATGATGAAATTCTTTTAAGAGGGGAAGATCTGTAAAGCCTACCTAGTAAATTAAAAACTTACCTAATAGCCCAGCCCAACCCACAAACCATTAAGTTGTATAAAAACACAGATCTAGAAATGCAAATAAAGACTAACGAAACTGCCATCTTCTTCATCTTTTCTCTTCATTTCCAGCTAGTGATTATGTCAAAATGCACCCCTTTGCTCTGCGTGCAACACTTTCCTTATAGGTTCCCTAATTTTGTTTGTTTTGCAGAAATATTGAGTTCTGGAGGTTGACAACCTCATAGTGCCTTACACTTAGGTAAAACTTTCAACAACTATATTATGTTATTTTTTTGAGAATTTTGATCATCCTACAGTAGTTTATAGTTGGTTTGCATGTTGTGATTGATTGGGACAATAATTGAAGTTACATGAAGGGATAAAAGTGGAAAAAAATGGGGCTGAAAAATGATAAAAGAAGAGGAGAGAGGAAAAGTGGAGAGGGTGAAGATGATGACATTGTTTTAAAATTTTAAGTTGCATGTAGGGGCAGAATAGTAAGTGCAGAAAGTGAAGGTTAAATATGGCATTTACTTGCATGAAGGCCATTTTTGGTATTGAAATGGATGAGGGTGAAATAGGATTTTTAATTATTTAAGGGTATTTTAGTAATTATGGGGGTTAGGTTGGAAGGATATTATTTTATAATTAAGAATAAATTAGAAAAGAGAATAATATTGGATTATTAAATCTAATTGGGTTAGAAATTTTTTCGTAAATTAGTCTAAGAGAATTTTGTAAATTCTAGGTCCGAAAGTCCGATTAGGAGTAATTGGGATTATCAATTAATTGAATATGAAATTGAGATAAGGATAACATTGTACTTACTTATAAAATAGAGTATCTTTTTGTTGTTAATAAATTTTTTATAGTGATTTATATTTTGAATTAGTCATTAA
>JAOQMP010000006.1:38976474-38991207 GCA_027563575.1 Erythroxylum pedicellare
AACAGTTGTTGATTTAATACTTCTATTAAGGTCTTTTGCTCACAGATAGGAGTATGATTGGTGTTGTAAGTGGTGGATCTTTAGTTGACAAAACAACGATAGTGGTAAGGGATTTGATAGCGAATATGGCTTCCAATACACAACAATTCGGGAAACGTGTTGAAAATTGCTCAAAACACGTAGATGAGGTTAATGTGACAGCACTGGAGAAAAGATTGGATGACCTTACATCTTTGGTGCGACAACTTGCGATTACAAAGAAAGAGGAAGCAAAGGTATGTGGAGTATGTTTGATGTTAGGACACTTCACTAACGCATGTTTGCTTTTGCAGGAATAAAACACAGAACAAGCGAATGTCGTGGAGGGTTTTGCTAGACCAAATCAGAGGAAATATGACCCATTCACCAACACCTTCATTATGGATTAGTGCGATGATCCAAATTTGCATTATGGGAACTCTGAAGGACAGCAAGCTACTACAAGTTTCCAGCAATTTAGACAACCACATATACCTAGCCAACATCAACAAATGACATCCAATTCCAAAGGTAAGTCTTCCTTGGAAGATATAATTTAATCTTTGGCCACTAACAACTTAACATTTCAGTGGGATACTCTAGCTAGTATCTGAAATCTTGAAAATCAAGTGAGCCAAATGGCAACTGCCAATAATCAATTGGAGGCACAAAGTTCTAGAAAATTTCTAGCTCAACCATAAATCAACCCCAAATAAAGTGCTAAAGCTATCATGTTACAGAGTGGTAAGGAATTGAAGGAAACACCTCTAAAAATCTCCAAAAGAGAAGTCAAAGAAGAAGCAACGAAGGTGGCACCTAATCATCCAGAAAAAACATAGACAGTTCTACAGAATCAAGTTGTTCATCCCCCTTATCCTAGAAGATTCACCAAGGTAAGGAAGGAGGAGCAAAAGAAGGAAATATGGGAGACTTTTAGGAAAGTGTAGGTAAATATTCCTTTACTTGAAGTAATAAAACTGATCCCATGTTATGCAAAATTCCTTAAGGAACTTTGCACTTCAAAACAAAAATTGAAATTTGATGAGAAAGTGCAATTGGGGGAGAATCTCTCAACCATTTTGCAAAAGAAAAAAGCTTCCGCCTAAGTGTCAAGACCCAGGTATGTTCACTATCCCATGTCAAATTGGTGATTTGAGAATTTAAAAAGCTATGTTAGATATGGGTGCATCCATAAATAACATGCCTTATAGTGTTTATAAGTCTTTAAACGTGGGACCTCTCAAGGAAACTAATGTAGTGATTCAATTAGCAGATCGTTTAAATGCTTATCCAAAGGGTGTGTTAGAGGACATTTTAGTTCAAGTAGGGGATATGCTTTTTCCAGTTGATTTTCATATTTTACAGATGGGGAGTGATGATGTGTCTTCTTCAACCCGATTTTATTTGGAAGGCCATTCTTAAAAACAACTAGAACAAAAATTGATGTTTATGATGGGTCATTGACTATGGAATTTGAAGGTGAATTAATTAAATTCATTATATACAATGCCATGAAATTTCTAAATGATGAGCAACTTGTTGTTTCTGTGGATTTTATTGACACATAGGTGCAGGAAAATTCATTATTGAGTAGAAGAGATGAACTTGAAACAATATTGGAGATGGGAGACACATCATAGTGTCAAGCAATCAAGGAATTGTTACTACCTAACAACAAATTAGAGGTGTTGTTTTGTCAATTGGAGAAATCCAATCAGTTGGAAAAGGAGCTGTTGTATGTGGAGCTGTCACGCAATAACTCCAAGCTCTTACCATCTTTGATCCAACCACCAACACTAGAGTTGAAAAGTTTGCCTAGCCATTTAAATTTCATCTTTTTGGGTGAGCAAGACACATTAACTGTGATGATTTCTAATAAACTTACTCTTTTGCAGGAAAATCAATTGATTCAAGTGCTAAGGGAGCATAAGGAGGCTTTCAATTGGACAGTGGCAGATTTAAAAGGTATTAGTCACACCATTTGTATGCACCAAATATTGATGGAAGATGAAGCCCAAAAGGAGAGGCAATCCCAACGTCATTTAAACCCACCCATGATGGAAGTAGTGAAAAAGGAAATCTTGAAGCTTCTTAATATTGGAATCATTTATCCAATTTTGGATTGCAACTGGGCAGGTTCAGTCCAGGTAGTTTCGAAAAAAATGGGGTAACTGTGATAGAAAATATTGATGGTGAGTTAATGTCCACTCATGTTCAAAATAGGTGGAGAGTTTGCATAGATTATATGAAGCTAAATTCAGTTACTAGAAAAGATCATTTTTTGCTTCTGTTTATTGATCAAATGCTTCAAAGACTTACAGGTAAATCTCACTATAGTTGTTTAGATGGTTATTCAAGGTATCATAAGATTTTGATTGCACCTAAAGACCAAGAGAGAACAACCTTCACACGTCCATTCGACACCTTTGCTTACTAAAGAATGCCTTTTGGAGAATTTTATGGAAGTTTTTATGGTTGATTTCATGATTTATAGAGAGTCTTTTGAAACATGAATTATTAACCTTAAAAAAGTGCTTAAACGTTGCATTGAGACTAATTTGGTTTTAAATTACGAAAAGTGTCATTTCATGGTTAATCAAGGCATAATTTTGGGTAATACAGTCTCTTCTAAGGGAATTGAAGTCGATAAGGCTAAGATAGATGTTATTCGATCTTTATCTTACCCCACAATTATGTGGGAAGTTCACTCTTTTCTTGGTCACGTAGGATTCTATCTACGATTTATCAAGGATTTTTCAAAGATTGCACAACCCATATGTAGACTACTCCAAAAAGACGTAAAGTTTCATTTTGATGAGCCATGTAAAATTGCATTTGATGAACTCAAGGAACGACTTACTATAGCTCCTATTATTTGACCATCGAAATGGGACATTCCTTTCGAGCTAATGTGTGATGCTTTAGATTACGTTGTTGGAGTAATGCTAGGCCGAAAAGTGGACAAAGTACCTCATGTCATTTACTATGCTTCCATGACACTTTAACGATACTCAGAAAAATTATTCCACGATGGAGAAAAAGTTTTTGGCTATAGTTTTGGATTGCAGAAGTTTTGATCCTACTTATTAGGCACAAAGGTGATCATTTATTCAGACTATGTAGCTCTAAAATATTTGGTGACAAAGAAAGGAGCAAAGTCGAGATTGATTTGATGGATCTTACTTCTCCAAGAATTCAATTTAGAAATACGCAACAAAAAGGAGCTCAAAATTTGATGGTTGATCATCTCAGCAGGATCATTCCAACTGCTGCATCTGATGTCCTTTAAGATGAATTTCCGCATAAAATTCTCTTCACAATTCAACAGGTAATTCCATGACATGCTGATATAGTAAACTTTTTGGTGACTAAGTCTCTACCTAGTGATTTATCTAAAGCTGAAAAAGATAAAATTAAACAAGAGCTTAAATATTACATTTACGATGAACCTCATCTTTGGAAATTTTGTGCTGATCAGATTATTTGAATATGTTTTACAAATGATGAAATTCCTTCTATATTAACTTTTTGCCATTTATTTGCGTGTGGGGGACACTTTGTTCCCAAAAGAACATCTCCAAAAATTCTTGAATGTGGATTATTTTGGCCTAAGCTATTTTATGATTCCTACATGTTTTGCAAGTCTTGTAATCATTGTCAAAGAACAGGTAGCTTAGGATTGAGAGATCAAATTCCACTTACTAACATCATGGTATGTGAGATTTTTATGTCTGGGGAATAGACGTTACGGGTCCTTTCCCTTCTTCCTTTGGTAAGAATTATATTTTGATTGCTGTGGATTACGTTTCAAAATGGGTTTATGCTAAAACTATTATAGATTTTGTTAAATCTAACATTTTTGTCAAATTTGGAATGCCTCAAGCTATCATTAGTGATCGAGGGATCCATTTTTGCAACATGATTTTTAAGGCTTTGATGAAGAGATATGATGTCACACATCGGGTTTCTACAGCCTATCATCCGCAAACAAATGGACAAGTTGAAGTATCCAATAGGGAGATTAAGTCCATACTGGAAAAAGTGGTGAATTCGAAAAGAAAAGATTGGAGATTACGATTAGATGATGTCTTTTGGGCGTACCGAACTGCTTACAAAACTCCAATAAGCATGTCGCCATACAGGTTAGTTTTTTGTAAGCCTTGTTATTTACCTATAGAAATAGAACATAAAGCTTACTGGGTTGTGAAGTAGTTGAATATGGATCGGGTAGAGGGTTAGTAACAATAAAAGGTTGCAATTGCAAGAGTTAGAAGAAATATGTAATGAAGCGTATGAAAATGCAAAAATTTATTAGGAAAAAACTAAATCTTTTCATGATAAAATGATTTGTTGGAAAATTTTTCAATAGGACAAAAAGTTCTTTATCATTCAAAGCTTAAGTTATTTCCAAGGAAATTATGATCTCGCTGGCTCGGGTCATTTGTTGTTACTAACGTTTTTTCCCAAGGTGCTGTAGAAATTCAAAGTTCAAATACTTCCAAGGTATTTAAAGTTAATGGACACCATTTAAAGCTATACTAAAAATTCTCCAGTCGAGCATATGGAAGAGATAGAGCTGGTAACCCCAACCTATCTCTAACTAGATAAGTTGGCACACACGTCCAACTAACAACTTAAAAGAAGTGCATTTGGGGGCAACCCAAAAAAAAATTTAGGTTCCATTCCAATTTTTTCAGTAGTTCTCATTTTTATTTTATTTTGTTAAGTTTGTTTTATTCCAGTTACAAATTTCATTTCATTTCATTTAGCATTTCCAATTTTTCTTTTAATATCTGCAATTTTATTATTTAAAAAAAACATTTCTCCTTCCTGCCGCCATGACCTTTTACCACCTCCCCAATTTTTACTTCCCTTCTTCACTTATTACTTACTTCCACTTTCAGTCACTTCAAACTTTACACAACCTTTCCAATTTCGTTAACACCACCTCATTTTAACTCAAAACCCACCCTTTTCACACCTTCGCTATCGTAACCCATCCATTACTAAAGTAACTTTTTATTAGTTTTGTGATCTTTATTTTAAGTTCAAGACTGTGTATTCACCAAGGTTGAAATCATGCAAAGAAAAAGAGTGATTCATGAAGGGTAGCCTATCCCATTGCAAATTTGGCGACCACCCAACCTCTATTGAGTACCACCACGATGTCACCCAGAACTGTAGCATCAACCCCATCCGTACCTCCAATTTTGGCACCAACACTAGGCCCCTCAACACGAAATCGAACAATGAAGGGTAAACAAGTGGAGAACTATAACCAATGGAACTCAAGAGGTGGAGGCTTCACTTCTTTTCGACTCCCAGAAGACAACGAATGATTTCAACAATTCAGCCAACGCAAAATTTATCCTTGTAAGTATGTGTTTGCTGATACTCTTCAAGCCTTACAAGTTCATGATTCCTTTGAACAAATGAAGGGACCAATTTGCTGGAATGTGTTTGCTAAAATTGACTGCCATGCATATGTTGAACTAACGAGAGAATTTTACAGCACGTTCCAATTTAATTCTCATAAAGAATTTAATTTGTTTACTGAAGGAATCTTGGAATTTATACTTATGGGAAAGGAATTTGCTTTGTCTATTGCTGATTTTAACATGGCCATGGGTTTTGTTTTAACTAATGATGTTAAAGATGAGACATTTATAAGTTCCTGATGTGATTGTCATGATGATTTTAATGCATTTGAATTGTGGACTCAATAGTCTGTAGACCCTAATCCATATAATGCTAGTGTATCTAAGAGTTCGTATTTGAAAAAACCTATTTTCAAAATTATTCATCGACTCTTAACATATAATTTTTCAGGGTGTCGGGATTTCGTGGGAACACTTTCTAAAGTTGAATTTTATTTTTGTGGTGTATGGATAGAAATGTTCCTGTTAATTTAGGTTTTTAGTTTCTAACGCAATTTCAATCGTGTTGAATAAAAAATCTAAAATTTTGATATTAGGATCCCACATCACTCAATTAGCCATCAATTTCGATTTATTAGACCCTAACAATACTAACATAATTATGGCTTATTCTATAGAAACCTTGGATATAGAATGTTTATACAGGATGGGAATCGCGGACCTAAGCTATGGATGGATATCTTTCATTAATCCGGGTCCAACGATCCCTTTTAATCCACGCCTAGCTACAAGAAGTCAGGTTGTAACAGATGCACCACATAGCCACCAACCTGCCCAAGTCAATTTGGACGATCATCTCAGTTAACTCGAGCACCGAATGGAGCATAATTTGATGGCATATTGGGAGCATTAAGGATTTCAACCTCCTCACCCACCAACACCATAATTTCAGAGTTCAATAAATAGAGAAGCATTCTTTTCTCTTTTCTTTTCTATTTTTTCTTCTTTAATCTTGTTTCATAACATTGAGGAAATTGTTGGTCTAGGTGTGGGGGGGAAGATATGGAATACATGTGTGTGACTATGTGGTCTTACCTTTGTTTGATTGTCTTTTTTGTTCTTTGCATGCTTGTGTTATGTGTTAAACCATGAAGCTTTGTCTTATTAGTTTGGATGAGATTGAGTTGTGCATGAAATTAAATTGGGTTATATGAGTCTAAGGTGAACCATGCTGATCAATTACAATAATCGGTCTTATACACTTAGTCAAAGTTTGACATTTGAGTGATTAGGTAATATGTGGAATTAAGGTGAACTCTTGAATTAAACTTGTAAGCATTTTTTAGCCTTAATGACATAATCTTTATGTCATTCTATTTTCTTGTATTATGTGCTGCTCCTCTAATCAGGCTTGCCTTCAGAACTTGCACTGACCCAAATTGAATTTGTTTAACAACATGGTTTATAGAAATAATTAAGAACTTCCCCTTAGCTTAAATGACCCACCAAGTCATTTTTATTTTGAAAACCCTCTTCAACCTATTTGTTTTTTAATTAATCACCTTACATTGAATCTCAAAAACACCTTTAGCTTTACCCTATCACAAGTTGAATAAAGTACTGAGTAAACATTTTGATTTTGGGACTTTTGTTATATATTATATTCAGAGATATTTTTATAGATACTTCTACTCATGTGTTTGTTAATTTATACTGCTATTATTTTCTCTTGTTTTTATTATTTTCCCTTATTTTTAGCATTATTCAAGTAAAAAAAGAAAAAAGGGAAAAAGAAAAGAAAGAAAAGAAAAAGAATAAAGCATAGTAGCATTAGTTAGTAATGAGTAGGTGTAGTCCCTTGTATTCACGTGTTTATCTTAGAATTTGAATTTGAGTGTCCCTTTTACTTGGTACTTTGGGAATGCTTGTGATTAACCCTTTGCTATTTTTACCTTACCTTTGAACCCAGCTCCGTTATAACCCATAATAAAGTCCTTCTGATCTATGAACTCATGTAATTCGAATGAATGATAACTAGTGATTTTGCAAGCCTATAGTAGTGCAATCTATTAGAGGGAGATTTGAGAGAAATACTTTAACCTTAAACACTTGAGCGTAAAGAGAGAAATCTGTGAGAAGAATTTACCTTGGTTTCATACTTGCCTTTGAACAAGAATGTCTTAATTTCACTTTGTTTATTTGTATCGGTAAAAAGTGATTATGATGTATATTGCAACCTAAGTCTTGCTGGCCTGAGTTTAACGGATTGTGTGCACTTAATCTCATGAAGGACGAATTGATAGAGTGTAGTGATTTGGTATATTTGCTCAAGGGCGAGCAAAGGTCTAGTGTGGGAGAATTTGTTAAATTGCCATTTTTGTGCTAATTTTGGATATAAATCTCTTTAATTTTTTGAAATTATTATTCAAAATTAATGGACATGTTTCTTAATTGTTCTCAGATGATTTTCAACACATGAAAGATGAAATTGGATCAAAAAGATGTAAGGAAAGTAAAAACATTTCGAATTCCCAGCTGGCAGAAAAATAATTAACTAAGTGTGAGCATGTGCAAGGAAAAAGATTATCTGCAGAATCTAATTTGAAACCAAGTTCGATCCACCTAAGATGTTCATGATTTTGGGAATCAAGTTGTTGCCTTACTGATATGAGGAGTGTATCTGCTAAAGATTATGATAAGAGGGAAGAGGGAGGACACTGAAAATCATTAAAAACACACTCAATGTTTATATTTTTGGGAGAGTTTTTTACGTTCCTACAATAGTTTTCTAGTTTTTTGCATTTTTGTATTTTTCTGAAAAAGACCAGGAATGGAGACTTTGTATTTGGCTATTCTTCTGTTGGTTTTTACTTTTATTATGAGTAGCTAAATCTTTCTTCTTGGTTGAAGGGAACCACCTTATCATCTAGTATGTGTGAGATTTCTAAATAAAGTTTATTTCATTGATGAATATTAAGTGTCTTCTGAATTGCTTTTCATGATTGAATTGATTGATTTCTAGGGTGCGCAATTAGGAATTGATTTGTTTAATTTATATCCATATTAGTAGAATACATGTTTATATTCATTTAATCTTAAAAGAAGGTATCACCCAATGAATGTTTGTTGATGGACTTATCATCAAGACTTCTTTCTAGATGGTGATCTATTATATGTGGAGGGCGAGAAATAGGATAATTTACAAAAATGAGGAGTAGCAAAAATATAAACTTGCCGAGGCAATTGTAAACTTGATTAGAGAGATTATAATAGCCAAAGGGAAGTAAGACAACAATAGCCAAGAACTTAACGTGATATGGTCAATCTTATTTTTGTTTTGTAATTTGGTGTACATTCTATGCAGTGAAGTTTCTCACTACTTGTAGGATCCTTGAGAAGAATTGTGTATAAGTTTTTGCTTTGGTAATGTATTTCCTTTTTAAATTTTAAAAAAAGTTTTCTTAGAGAAGGGCGGGGATCCAAACTACCTATAATAAAGATTTAAGAGAACAAAATACTATTATTGTTTTTCACGTGACCATTAAAAAAAAGATGATTAGTTAACACATAACTTCTAAAATATTCTTATTAAATTGATGATAAAAAATATAATGTTCTAAAGTTGGAGGACACTTCTCTCATATTTGAAATTTTAAAAGGAATAAAAAAGTATTAAATTTAATTGATTCCATTTTATCATATGTGCCTCATATATGACATTGGTTTTAATTATTAACCTACTTCTATTCCTAAATCATTTGGTATTCAAACTTTAAATCATAGGTCCAAGTATTTCTAAAATTGAATCAAATTTAAACTTGATTAAATTTTGAAATAACATTAACGTGAAAGGCCAAATCCATCGATAAGAAAAGGGAAAAATTGTCATCTTTCCAAGTTGGGTTAGGACAAGGCATTCTCAACCCTATATTCTCAGCCATTTTTAGTGTCTCAACTTGATTTTGACTCTTAGATTTAATTTGGTGAATCAAACTGATAAATATATGCAGATATATTCAAATCTTCATACAATCCCACCAGTATAGATTTGATTTCCTTTTAAATTTATTTGATTTTATCTTGTGTATCTCAATTGATTTTCATTATCTTTTTAGACATCACAAATATGTATAAATATAATGTAAAGTTACTCAAGAAAATACAAGCAATACAATACAATTGCATTTCACTTGCTTTCTTTCTTCTTTTATTCTTTCATGGTATCAAAGCCTATACACTAGTCCTATTACTGAGCTACACATTCAAGCCAATAGTCATTTTCTCAAATACCGACCCTGCATATAGAAACAATAAAAACAAACACACAAAAACACCTTACTCTATATATAGAAACAACATAAACAAACATATAAAACATCCATCCTTTCTTTTTGAACCAGTGCATCACAAACAAAATTCAATGGCAGATCTTACTTCCCCCACATTACTATTCAATCATATTACAAACTTCCTAACTACAAAATTAGATTCTTCAAATGACCTCAATTGGCATAACCAAATACATGTCATCCTTGCCACCTCTGATCTCATTGGCTACATTGATGGATCAGTTACACCACCTTTTATCACTCCAGATGTTGAAACTTTATAATATATCAGGTGCCAAAATTTTGATCAACTGGCCTACTGTTTCCTCACCACCTCTCTATCCACCTCCATCGCCCGCTTTATAATCGGATGTACCACGGCCCATGACCTCTGGCTCAATCTAGAGCAACACTTCATGCAAAAATCTAGCTTCCAATGCTCTCTGCTCCGACAAAAACTACATACCATCCAAAAAGGGCAAAAATCAATCACCTAATATCTTGCAACTATCTCAACTACGGCAGATGAGCTAGCAACTATAGGTGATAAAATATCATATTCTGACCTTATACTTTTTACCTTGAATGGTTTACCTACAGATTTTGAATCTTTCATCACGGCAGTGGAGCATCGCGAGTCCAGCATCTCCTTCGATGAACTCAGGGTAAATCTCCTTATCCACGAGTAGCGTCTATTATCATTTCACTTGGCTCCCTCACTAGACACAGCCCTCATGGCGTCCATTGATGGCCATCGTTTCTCTCCATCTCTCCATAGGCACGACGTAACTCAAAGCAGAGGAGGAGGAGGGCGTCAGTTCAACCCTAAAACTATTGGGCTATTATCATCATACGGGCCATCGAATTTACACTTCTCATCTGGTCCTCGAATATTTTCCTCTGACCCAAATGAGCAGGCCGTTGCCTTTCAACCCACATCACCTTATAAGACCAACACATAAGCCTACTTTATTAATCCTCAACCCACCTCTAGGCTCAATCACTCATATAAACCCCCAACCCAATGTCAAATTTGATGGAAATGGGGCTATATTGTAGCCCATTATCGTTACAGATATTCAAAATCTCGAAATCATCCTTTCTACCCTCCACCTGACTATAAAAGCCTTTCCATTGCCTTTACTGCCTTAAATATCCAAAAACCATCAAATCCCTCCACCTTCACTTCTAGCACTCTTATCGAATGACTTCCTGACACTAGCACCACCAATCATATGACACCAAATCCCCACCTTGTTGACTCTGAAACTCCATACAGTGGTCCCCATCAAGTGATTGTCGGTAATGGATAAACCCTTCCCATCTCCTCTACTGGTAATATGACCTTATTCATTACAACTCGTCCTCTTCATTTAAACAATGTCTTAATTGTTCCCAATCTTATTGCTAATTTACTTTCTGTAGATAAATTTTTCAAAGACAACTCTTACCTTATTGAATTTAACCCATTTGGTTACATTATGAAGGATCTCAACCCCAAGATACCACTATTCGTAGGGTCCATCCACAATAATCTTTATCCCATGCAGATACCACTTTGTTTTTAATATCCAATTGCTTTCTAAGCTATTTCCACTTCACTCAATATGTGGCATCAACGTCTAGGTCACCCTTGATCTGACATACTTTCCAAACTATCTCTCCCTTTCAAATTATCCTCAAATGTACTGAATAATTGTACTTCTTATTTACTAGGAAAAAGTTCTCGTCTTCTTTTTCAATTATCATCTCATGTTTCTACTATGTCTTTACAGGTTATTCATTGTGATAATTGGGGTCCCTCTCCATCTCTTTCATTTTCTAGTTATCAATATTTCATTCTTTTCATTGATGATTTTAGTCGCTGCATCTGGATCTTTTCTTTAACTCACAAAAGTCAAGCGCTTTCTCAATTCCAAATTTTCAAAACCACAATTGAAAACCTTTTTTCATCCATCATTAAAACTTTTCAATGCGATGGAGCTCCCAAACTCTTTAAAGGTCCATTTGCCACCTTTCTAACTACACATGGAATCTCTTACCGCATTTCATATCCTCACACTCCACAACAAAATGGCCTTGTTGAGCGTAAAATTTGTCACATAACTAGAACTGGCCTTACCATTCTTCTTCATGCCTCTCTACCCAAATCATTATAGTTTGATACTTTTTCTACAGCCACCTATCTCATTAATCTTTTTCCCACACCCGTACTCAATCAAAAATCCCCCCATAAAGCTCTTTTCCTCAATCCACCTGATCTCTCTCACCTTCATGTGTTTGGGTGTGCTTATTCCCTTTTCTTGGGTCCCAACGTATGGACAAACTCTCTCCAAAGTCCTCGCAATGTATCTTTATTGGGTCTTCCTTACAATATAAAAGTTATCCCTAGTTTGACCCCTATCACCTCCAAAATTCACATCTCACGCCATATCCGCTTTCTTGAAACTATTTTTCACTTTGCTAATTCCTCCCCACCCATATCCTCCACATCTTCTCCTTCTTTCATTTCTCGTCCATTACCTGTACCACCCTCTTCTCCACCACCCCCAATACCATCTCCACCACCCCCAAATATACCAACTCCAACCCCTCAACACTATATGACCACTTGCTCACGCGATAACACTCGTGTTCCTCAGATCCTTTCTAACTATGTTACCTATTCCACTTTTACTCAAATCTTAAACGAAACAGATCCTACCTCCTTCACTTAAGCAAACAAATTTCCATATTGGCGCCAAGCCATGCTTGATGAGTTTAATGCTCTACAACACAATCATACCTGGACACTTGTTTCTCCACCTCCTAATGCCAACATTGTTGGATGTAAATGGATTTTTTGGACAAAACGAAATTCTTATGGTACCCTAGATCAATACAAAGCTCATCTTATTGCCAAAGGATATCACCAAACTCCTGGTCTTGACTACACTGACACTTTTAGTCCTGTTATCAAACCCATAACCATTCACCTCATCCTTACCATTGCCCTATCCAAAAATTGGCCCATTCGTTAACTTGATGTTCACAACACATTCCTTAATGGACATCTTCACGAACCAGTTTTCATGGCCCAACCCCCTAGCTTTATTGACCCTTATCGACCTTCTCATGTATGCCATCTTCACAAAGCCCTTTTTGGTCTGAAACAACCTCCATAATCTTGGTTTCATCGCTTAAGTCAAAAATTACTTGAACTCAATTTCACTTCCATCAAATCTGACACATCTGTATTTGTTCACTCCACCTCCTCCCATACCATGTTCGTCCTAGTTTATATTGATTACATTTTAATCACTAGCTCCTCACCATCTTTCCTTACAAATCTCATCACTGAGGTTAACTCTGCTTTCTCTATCAAAGACCTCGGTCCTCTTCATTACTTTCTTCACATAGAAGCTACAACCACATCTACAGGCCTTCTCCATACCAAAGCTAAGTATACTAAAGATCTTCTTCTCCGTATAGGTCTAGCTCAGTCCAAACTAGCCATCACACCCATTACTCCTACTCTTCCTCTATCCAAAAATCATAGTACACCCCTCTCTGATTCTTCTGAATATAGAAGCACTGTTGATGCCCTCTAATACCTTTGTCTTACTCGTCTTGACATTCAATTTGCAATTAATAAAATTTCTCAGTTTCTCCATTGTCCTATTGACATTCACTGGACTGTTGTTAAAAGGATACTTTGATACCTTCGTTCCACATCCTCTTCTGGTATCCACTTAAACCACACAACCTCTCTCTCCATTAATGCATATTGTGATGCTGATTGAGCAGGGTATCCTGATGATCGTCAATCTACATTTGGCTATTGTATCTTCTTAGGTCCAAATCTCATCTCCTGGAGTGCCAAGAAACAACCACTGTTACTAGATCCAACACTAAAGCCGAATATTGAAGTATTGATCTTGCTACTGCTGAAGTTTGTTGGCTTAAATATATTTTTAGGAAAATTGGCTTCTCTCACCTCCCACCGACCCTTTGGTGTGACAATCTTGATGCCACGTTTCTTGCAACCAATCCCATCACCAATACTCTTACAAAGCATATTGAAATTGATATTCACTTCTTCCAACAAAGCATTATCAATTCAACATCTTCCTTCAAGTCATTAAATTACTGACATCATGACTAACGTTTTACCTTCATCCGCTTTTCAAAAATTTCGTGACAAGCTCACTGTGGCTACCTACCATGAACTTAAGGGGGCTGATAAATATATGCATATATATGCAAATCTTCATGCAATCCTACCAGAACATATTTGATTTCCTTTTAAATGTATTTGATTTTATCTTGTGTATCTCATTTAATTTTTATTATCTTTTTAGATACCACAAACATGTATAAATACAATGTAAAGTTACTTAGGAAAATACAAGTAATACAATGCAATTGCATTTCACTTGCTTTCTTTCTTCTTCTATTCTTTCGTAAACTTTTATCCATTGACTACTTAGGTTTTTTAAAACACTATTTAATAGTAGTGCACAAAAAAGCATTTAAGGGACATCGTTTAGTAGGTACATAATCAATTGACGAAGATACTTGCATTTTTGGTGAGAGATGGTTGATTAGTCTGGCTCGAGGATTTCAATTTCGGCTATTAAATCTTTAATGACTTGTCTACACGACCCAGCATTCTAGCTGACCATGTGGGACATTTGCTTCCTTGAAACAATTTGTAGTCAGACCCAATCAACACTAGCATGCTTCCATGGAGACTAACACAAGTATTAAACAACATCCAAAAGACATTCGAAAGCAAGCAAAAAGTAGAGAAGTTTTGAAAGAGAAAGCGACTGAGAACAAGAGAGATGGCAAGATTTTTGGGTTTAGTTTTGATCTCAGTCGTAGTGGCAGAGCTGTTGGGATGTGTGGCGGCGCAAACGGTGTATGTCGTTGGAGATAGTCTAGGTCTTGAAGAAGCCCCCTTGAATGATTGAAGATAGCTCCTTCTTTGCACAACTACTGTATTCTCGATTTGTGATCTGTATATG
>JAOQMP010000006.1:39009089-39019826 GCA_027563575.1 Erythroxylum pedicellare
ATTCTAACTTACAAACACTGGATTAATACCTATCAAAATCCCTTGCTATGGAATACGTTTCGAAATGGGTTGAAGCTAAGGCTACTTTTTCTGAAGATGCTAAAACTATTATAGATTTTGTTAAATCTAACATTTTTGTCAAATTCGGAATGCCTTGAGCTATCATTTACAATCGAGGGATTGATTTTTCAACAAGATTTTGAAGGCTTTGATCAAGAGATGTTTTGTCACACACCGTTTTTCTGCAACCTATCATCCACAAACAAGTGGACAAGTTGAAGTGTCTAATAAGGAGATTAAGTCCATACTGGAAAAAGTGTTGAATCCGAACAGAAAAGATTGGAGCTTACGATTAGATGATGCCTTGTGGGCGTACTGGACTGCTTACAAAACTTCAATAAGCATGTTGCCATGCAGGTTAATTTTTAGTAAGCATTGTCATTTACCTGTGGAGATAGAACATAGAGCTTACTAGGCTGTGAAGCAGTTGAATATGGATTGGGTAGAGGTTAGTAACAATAGGAAGTTGCAATTGCAAGAGTAATGAAGCGTATGAAAATGCAAAAATTTATAAGGAAAAAACTAAAGCTTTTCATGATAAAATGATTTCTCATAAACAAGTTTCAATAGGAAAAAAAGTTCTTTATCATTCAAAGCATAAGTTATTTCTAGTGAAATTACGATCTTGCTGGGTTGGGCCATTTATTGTTACTAACGTTTTTTCTCATAGTGCAGTAGAAATTTAAAGTTTAGATACTTCCAAGGTATTTAAAGTTAATGGACAACATTTGAAACCATATTATGAAAATTCTCCAGTCTAACATGTGGAAGAGGTAGAGCTGGTAACCCCAACCTATCTCTAATTATAAAAGTGGGCACAAACGTCCAGCTAACGACTTAAAAGAAGTATATTTAGGGGCAACCCAAAAATTTCAGGTTCCATTTCAATCTTTTTCAATTTTATTTTATTTTATTAAGTTTGTTTTATTTTAGTTATGAATTTCATTTCACTTTATTTAGCATTTCCAATTTTTTAAAAAAAATTCTCCTTCCCACTACCACTACCTTTTACACCCCCCCTTATTTTTACTTCCCTCCATCACTTATTTCTTACTTCCACTTTCAATCATTTCATACTTTACACAACCCTTGCAAGTTCATTAACACCACCTCATTTTAATACAAAACCCACCCTTTTCACGCCTCTACCGTAACCCATCCATTACCAAAGCAACATTTTGTTTGTTTTATGTTCTTTATTTTGAGTTCATGACTGTGTATTCACTAAAGGTTGAAATCATGCCATGAAAGAAGAGTGATTCACGAATGATAGCCTATCCCATTGCAAATTTGGCAACCACTTAACCTCTACTGAGTGCCACGATGACGTTACCCACGGCTATAGCATCAACCCCATCTGTACCTCTAATTTCGGCACCAACACCAAGACCTTCAACATGAAATCCAATAAGGAAGGGTAAACAAGTGGAGAACCATAGCCAATGCAAACCAAAAAGTGGAGGCTTCACTTCTTTTCGTCTCTTGGGAGACAACAAATGATTTCAGCAATTCAACCAATGCAAAATTTATCCTTGTAAGTATGTGTTTACTAATACTCTTCAAACCTTATAAGTTCATGATTCCTTTGAACAAATGATGGGACCAATTTGTTGGAATTTGTTTGCTAAAATTGACTGCCATGAATATGTTCAACTAATGAGAGAATTTTACAGCACGTTTTAATTTAATTCTTATGAAGAATTTGATTTGTTTACTGAAGGAATCATGGAATTTAGATTTATGGTAAAGGAATTTGTTTTGTCTATTATTGATTTTAACGCGGCCATGTTTTTTTTATAGTTAATGATGTTAAAGATGAGCCATTTATAAATTCCCAATATGATTATCATGATGATTTTAATGCATATGAATTGTAGACTCAATGGTCCATAGACCGTAATCCATACAATGCTAATGTATATAAGAGTGTGTATTTGAAAAATCTTGTTTTCAAAATTATTCATCGACTCTTAGCATATAATTTTTTAGGGTGTGGGATTATGCAGGAACACTTTCTAAAGTTGAATTTTACTTTTTGTGGTGTATTGATAGAAAAGTTTCTATGAATTTAGGTTTTTGGTTTCTAACGCAAATTTAATCTGTGTTGAATAAAAAATCTAAACCTTTGATATTAGCATCCTACATCACTCAATTGGCTGTCAATTTTGATTTATTAGACCCTAACAATATTGACATGATTGTGGCTTGTGCTATAGAAACTTAGATATAGAATGTTTGTACAGGATGGGAATCGTGGACCTAAGCCATGGACAGATATCTTTCACTAATTCAGGTCCAACTATCCCTTTCAATCCATGCCCAGCTATAAGAAGTCAGGTTATGACAGATGCATAGTGTAGCCACAAACCTCCCCAAGACAATTTGGATTATTGTCTCAATTGACTAGAACACCAAATGGACTGAATGGAGCATAAGATGGCATATTGGGAGAATCAAGGATTCTAACCTCCTCAGCCACCAACTCCATGATTTTGGACTTCAACAAATAGAGAATCAGTCTTTTCTCTTTTCTTTTCTATTTTTTTTCTTTAATCTTATGTCATAACGTTGAGGATAATGTTTGTCTAGGTGTGGGGGAAAGATATGGAATACATGTGAACTATGTGGTTTTGGCTTTCTTTCATTCTCTTTTCTGTTCTTTGCATGCTTATGTTGTATGTTAAGCTATGAAGCTTTGTCATATTAGTTTAGATGAGATTGAGTGTGTGCATGAAATTAAACTAGGCTATGTGAGTCTAAGGTAAACCATACTAATTAATTGCGATAACCGGGCTTGTACTTTTAGTTAAATTTTGACATTTGAGTGAATAGGTAACATGTGGAATTAAGTTGAACTCTTGAATTAAAATTGTGAGCAGATTTGAGCCTTAATGACATCATCTTTATGTCATTCTATTTTCTTGTATTGTGTGATGCTCCTCTAATTAGGCTTGCCTTTAGAACTTGCATTGAACTATATTGAATTTGTTTGATTATGTGGTTTATAGAAACGATTAAGGCTTTTAAACCCCTTACTTAAATGACCCATCGAGTCATTTTTCGCTTGCAAATCCTTTTGAACCTTTAACCCTATTTGTTTTTTAATTAATCACCTTACATTGAAACCCAAAAACTCTTTTAGTCTTACTCTATCACAAGTTAAATGAAGTACTTAGTAAGCATTTTGATTTTGGGACTTTTGTTCTATATTGTATTTTGAGATATTTTTATAGTTACTTATACTAATGTGTTTGTTAATTTATGTTGCTATTATTTTCTTTTGTTTTTAGCATTATTCAAGTAAAAGAAAGGGAAAAAAAGAAAGAAAAAGAAAAAGAATAAAGCATAGTAGTATTAGCTAGTAATAAGTAGTTGTAGTCCCTTGTATTCATGTATTTATCTCATAATTTGAATTTAAGTGTCCCTTTTACTTGATACTCTGTGAATGCTTGTAATTAACCTTTTGCCATTTTTACCTTACACCCAACCCCATTATAACCCATAATAAAATCCTTATGATCTATGAGCTCATGTAATTCGAATGAATGATAATTGGTGAATTTGCAAGCCTATTGTAGTGCAATCTGTTAGGGGGAGATTTAAGAGAAACACCTTAACCTTAAACACTTAAATGTAAAGAGAGAAATTTGTGAGAAGAATTCACTTTGGTTTTATACTTGCCTTTGAACAAGAATGTCTTAATTTGACTTTGTTTATTTGTATCGATGAAAAGTGATTATGATGTATGTTGCAATCTAAGTCTTGCTGGTCCAAGTTTAGCGGATTGAATGCACTTAATATTATGAAGGACAAATTGATAGAGTGTAGTGGTTTGGTATATTTGCTCAAGGGCGAGCAAAGGTCTAATGTGGGGGAATTTGTTAAATTGTCATTTTTATGCTAATTTTGGATATAAATTTCTTTAATGTGCTGAAATTATTATTCAAAATTAATGCACTTGTTTCTTAATTGTTCTCACATGATTTTCAACACATGAAAGATGAAATTAGATCAAAAAGATGCAAGGAAAGTAAAGACAATTTTAATTCCCAGCTGGTAAAAAATAATTTAGTAAACATCACGTGTAAGGAAAAAGATTATCTACAGAATCTGATTTGAAATTAGATTTGATCCACCTAAGATCTTTATGATTTTGGGAGTCAAGTTGTTGCCTTGGTGATTGGAATCTGTAACCTAAATATGTAAGGAGTGTATCTACTGTAGATTACGACAAGAGGGAAGAGGGGGGACATTGAAAATCATTAAAAACACATTCATTGTTTACATTTTCGGGAGAGTTTTTTTACGTTCCTGTAATAGTTTTCTGGTTTTTAGGATTTTTTGTATTTTTTGGGAAAAAGACCAGGAATGGAGACTTTGTATTTTGCTATTCTTCTGTTGATTTTACTTTTGTTATGAGTAACTAAATCTTTCTTCTTGGTTGAAAGGAACCACGTTATCATCTAGTATGTGTGAGGTTTCTAAATAAAGTTTATTTCATTGATGAATATTAAGTTTCTTTTGAATTGCTTTTCATGATTAAATTGATTGATTTCTAGGGTGCAAAATTAGGAATTGATTTGTTTAATTTGTAGTCGGATTAGTAGGATTTGACATTCAGTTTTACTAATCCAAAGTGGCAATTAGGATTATCATCTTTTCATTAGAATTTGGAAATTCTAAGAAGATGCTTAACTTGATTAAATGCATGTCGTATGTGTGTTGTCTTGTTCATTGATTTCTTAGTTCTTAAAGCTATTAATCAATTAAATTTAAGATAGTATCTAAGTTGTTGACTGATAAGAATGTTTAGAATACATGTTTCTATTCATTTATTCTTAAGTGAAAACATCATCCAATGAATGTTTATTAATAGACTGAGTTTTATATTAAAGATCCATATTAGTTTGATAATGTAGGTGACCCGAAACCAAGATTTGTTTATTGAATTTCTAGATCTGATTATTTTTGTTAATTTTCCATTTCTGCCACTTTTAATTTCTTAAATTTACATGAATCTGTCGCGCCGCCGTGCTGCCGCCCCCAATTTGTTTTAGTTTTAAACTCGTATAACTTTTATTGTTAAAATTTATCGTGGGAATGATCTCAACTCTTTACTAACTACATTTTTCATTGCTAGAGTTGGTATTAATTTGGTTGCAGGGGACAACAGTTCCACATTAATCATTTATCTAAGAAGAAATATTTTCACAATTCAAGCAGTTAGTTTAAAACATATTAAGATAGTCAATTGTCAAAATTTTCTAATTTAATTGGTTAAAACCCAATAGTTAAACTAAAACTTACCATCAATTGATTGAGTATAATAGCATTTCATATCAATTAAATGATAAAAATATGTTTAGTGAAAAAGACTAGATCCTAAATTAAATAATTGAGATAACTACAACTATTCAACTTAGTTTTCTTATTTCTAATAAGTTAAATATATCAATTCATAAATAACCTATTTGCTACTTGTACCAATCATTCATGACAATTACAGATCACTGAATTCATGGATAAATATAGAATAATCAACATTAAATTAATTTATCAGAGCAATCAATATTAATTATTCATGAAAATAATAACACAAAACAATAAATATTTGAATTAAAACATGAATATAAGTTTAGAATAAAACTTCACAATATTACAATTAGAGTTTTGAATTCCCTTTAGTTCCAGCACCAAAAATAGAAGCAAAAAATGAAAGATTGAGAGAAAATTAAGAAAAAACGAAAAAGAGAATGTTGAGAAGGTGAAAGACATGTTTTTCTCTCCTTTTCCCACTTAAAACCTAGTCTACTGTTATCTTGCAAAAATCCCTACGTAAAACAAATTCAAATATCTACATAATAGTGATGAAAATAAGTTTTCTAATTAAATTCTAACTCTTTAAGTGAATATGACATTAAACGTAATCTCACTTTTTCTATTACTTACTTTTTTCAAACTTTGTGATTTTAATCAATAATATTCTAATTTAATGCAATCTTCACTTTTCATCTCCTAAAACAAAACAAACATTAATTTTCTTATTTAATCACTAAAATATAGTCAAAATAAAAGACATAATTTCAATTAATATATTTAAATAACATCTTATCAAATATGATACCTAACCAATCAAGTATTTATTATAATTCCTAGTGGCTAGATTAAAGCATTAATTCCCTTTTGTTGGTCCTTTATGTTTAGCATGAGTACGCTTTATTCAGCACTTTGGTTACAACTTATCCATACAGTTCGTGCATTTCTTTTTTCTTTTCAGCATGTTGTATTAAAAAAAATCAAAACTAGAATCCAAGATGCTCGACTCATTCACGCCACCCTATCCTAGATTTAAAAACTGTATAATTACATATTGTAAGGAGATATTTAAATGGAATTCATAACACAAACGTTATCCGATTTTGCCTCGAACCTGGGCTTGTACGAGTTTCTATCAGGTAAACCATTCAACGATCCTTTTATTGGCAATCCCAAGAAGTACATGTTAAATAGAGCCCAACTCTTTTAGATGCAATCTTCTTTCAGCAGTCCAAGCTCTGGGAGGTTCTTTTCCATCAATCAATTTAACCTCTGGGCAAAAAAAGAACTGCTAACTTAGATATGTATGTAGAAGATTTCAGCATCTTTCGAAGAGATTTAAGTCTAAATCTTTCTATCAATAGGCGACCTTTAGTGGCCCACAATAAATTTTTCTCATTGAAACGCAGCTAATAAATCTACCATTAGCATCAATTAATTGTGCATGAGTCACTTGTCGGTTTGTCCGCATGACCTGTTTTCGTCATACCTCCTCTGGTGTGTCTTCCAATGCCGATACTGGGGCAAGTTCCCGAGTTTCAAATTACAATATGCAACCGTAACTATTATTATATTATTGATCGTAGCTTAGATTCTTATGTAGTAGTGCAGTCCACAATCTATAATTTTCAGTTAGAGAACAAAACCGCATTATGGCGGTGAGCTGAAACTGACAAGGAAAAATAAAAGATACCAACTGGATAGCGAGAATAGAAATACTTCAATTCTCTCAACTCAGAAATGCACAAAATAAATCTAGTCTCTATCATTAATTCCTTTTTAATGTTTTGGCCTTGTAATAACTGACGTAGGTTGAAAAATGCACCTCCTTCACACCTACTGCAAAAACAGGAATTTTCCTAGTTCAAGCTTTTCTTCGAATAGTTACTGAACTATTCACGTTTGCTCCAACAATGTAGGAAATTTAGATACTGACGACTTCCAAATTTTGTCAACCTGACAGCTACTCAGAAAATTTGAAAGAAATACTCTCTCTCTTAAGGTTTAAGTGTTTGGTTAATGTTTTGATTGTCACTCGTATATGAATTTCATAACCAATTTCAGTTTTTTCTATTCTCTAAATCGACTTTCGTTTTTCCTATTCAGTGCAACATCATCAGCAACTCAACTCCAAAATATCAACTTCAGAAAAATAAAACAAGATGAAAATAAGTGTTTCATTTACAGGAAATAAAACAAGAACCTTTTGTATTGATTTCTTTTTCTCACTTTTTTCAGAAGATGAAGAAGAGCCTTATATATCAGCTCTTCCAAATTCAGAACATCTTAAATCAATGGTTGAAATTAAAATACTTATAAATTGAGAAAAGAAGATTTTGATACGTTTTCTCACTAAATAAAAGAAGAAGACAATTCACGATATTTTATTAATAAAATAATATTAATACAAAATTGAGTCTTATAAGCATTGCATATGCATATGCTATGTATGATTTTAACAGTTTGAATGATTTATGAATGTGAAATATGTCTAAAGTGAATCTGAAATGAATGTGATTTTATAAATTGTATATGTTATATGATTGCGTGAGCCATCGAGGATGGTCACTCACTGAGTTTGCAGAACTCACCCAAAAATTGCAATATTTTTCAAGCTCTAAAAAGTTACCCCGTTAAGCTAACGGGAATATAGCCGCTGCATACAAATAAGAGATAGAGGTCGGGATCAATTCGCGTGTACATTTGTATTTCTTTATTTTTGTATCAACTTGAGTCTTCCCCAATTATTGTATGATGTGTATAAGAATATTTCTATTTGTACTAACTTTCCAAATGGGAAATGTTTGTAGGTGATTTTGTAATGTAATGACTTTATGAATTTAAGTTTTTTTACTCTAAAATGAGCCAAAGTGGCTTTTAAATTATGATAATTTGTAAAATAATTGTAACACTTGTGAATAGAAATGTTTAAGAATAAAGTGGGCTCGATTTGATTATTGTTTTTCACATAAGCTTATGCTATTTTTGAAAATTTTGTACTGAATTTCAAGTGTTTGATTGTTATAGCATGTCACTCTTGTAGGGTACACACTCAGACATCACTCAGGATGTTGGGTACATGTCTTGCGAGAGTGGGGTGTTATACTTCTTCCTCCAAGTCACCATGTAGAAAAGAATTGTTAATATCAAGCTAAAACATATCCCAATTTTTGTAAGCTACCAAAGAAATGATAGTTCTAATGGTATCTATGTTGATTATAGGAGAAAAGGTCTTCTAAAAATTAATACCAGCCTTTTTTGAGGTCTGAGTAGCCTTTAATGACTAATCTAGCTTTGAATCTCTCCAAATTCCCATTAAAATTTAACCTGACCTTATAAACTCATTTATAGGTTACAACATTTTTTCCTAGAGAGTGGTCAATCTCATCCCAAGTATGGTTAGCCTATAAAGCCTCAAATCTTTTCTTCATTGCTAAAACCTAATCTGGATTAGATAAACCTCTTTATAGGAACAAGGTTTAGTTTATATTGTGAGGTTGGAAATTTGGGCTTGCTGAGAGAGAGGTACGTGATGAAATTGGATAAATTGCACCAATGAGAGGTAATAGTGGTGTTATCAGTATAAGAGCACACTTAGTCCTATAAATAAGTGAGAGCTTTATGAATTCTAGTTGATCTTCAAAGAGAAGGGAATTGGTTTATAGGAGAAGTAAAAGGAATAGGCTATATAGAGGTAGGCTAGATAGGAGAAGTAATATCAAGTTGAGATGAAGGAAAAGAGAAGTCATTAGAAGAAAAGGAAAAAAATGGAAAATTTATACCAAAGGTGGGAGAAGGAAGAATAGAAGATGAGATTTTTTTATATATATAAAGAATGGAATTGTGAAAATGATGGAGGCTTAACATCCCTAAAAGAGATGATCTTGCTAGTAATCAAACCAAGCACATTGTAAGCCTTCTTACTATAGGGATATCCTATGAAGACATATAGATGAGCTTTGGCTTCAAATTTAGTTTTATGTTTTGTAGGTGTAGCAACAAAACAAAGGCATCCAAAAGTTCTGAAATGTTGATATGGTGATGGTTGATAATATAGGAATTCATAAAATGATTTGTATTGTAAAATGAATGAAGGCATTTTGTTTATGAGGCAGTGGCAGTGAGAAGGAATTCACCCTATCATTGTATTGGCATGTTGACTTAAAAGAAGAGGGACCTAAGTGTATTAAAGAAATGCTTATATTTACTTTCAACTCTTCCATTTTGTTAGGGAATATCTTAGTGGTGAATATTACCCTTATTGGCATAAAATGATTATGGTTAACTGTCACAGAACTCAAGACCATTGTCTGATCTAACAATATTAACAGTAACATGAAATTGTGTTTAAATGAAAACAAGAAAGGATTTAAAGATAAGTAGAGCATTGCTTTTATATGATAACAAATGAGTCTTGTAGCATGAGAATGTTCATCAACAAAAATTAGGAAGTATATATAGCCATCATATGTAGTATGTTGATATGGACCCCATATGTCTACATATATGAGTTCAAAAATACATCTAACCCTAAAAGAACTAAGGGGAAAAGACTGTCTATAAAAATTTGCCCTAGGAAAAATGTAACAAATTGAATTAGAGTTATGTTTACAAGATTTAAGAACTTTAACATAATTTATAAAGGAAAAGGGAATGCGACCTAATCTACATTGCTACAAATATGTAGAAACATTACAAACTGTGTTAGAATTATTTAAAGGAGCATTATAAAGATTAAAAGTTCCACTAATTGTAAGTTTACGGGATTCAATGTAATATTGTCCATTAACTTACATAATAAGAGCCATTGTTCTTCTTATTGAAGGGAATTGAATTCAGTAGCTGAAAATAGTAAGTTAAGGGAAAGTTGTTTCGTTAATTTGCTAGTTGAAAGGAGATTAAGTTCCTATTTGGTTGAGCTTTCGGAGGATGAATAAGTACTTTTTTCACCACAAAAGCATTTTTTAAGAACAATGAGTGTTTGACTGTAAAATAAAAAAGCACTTTTTGAGTTGATATAGCTTTTTTGGCAACTAAAATATAATTTTTTAAGAAGCTAAAATTTGGAGCTTCTCAAAAAATTGCTTTTTCAGTAGAATTTTTAGATCAACTAATGAGCCTATTTTTTTAGTCTCTTTTGCCCTTATGTTTTAAATATAATTCCCACAATATCCACAAACTTATCTTCACATTTATTTTTGGAATTATATAATATTACTTGGCTTTTTTATATGTTTTAATGTTTATTTTTATATTAGTTTTACTTATATTATAATCCACATAAAAGATTTGGTTAGATATATTTTCAATTATGTTTCATATGGTTTAAAATTGTATAATAACTAATATATTATGCTTTGC
>JAOQMP010000006.1:39066641-39080156 GCA_027563575.1 Erythroxylum pedicellare
TTACTTTGGGACTCGGGCTCACCACTTTTGATAGGGCACCATCCGGGTGTGCCACTCTCCTTTTAGAGGATATGGTCAGAGTTAGTCTCCCTCGTAGGATATTGTAATTTGTACTTTTTCCATTGTAAAAATAAAAAATAAAAAAACTAAAAAATAACCCGCGCAGGTGAGTTAGTAAGGGGCTCTTTTTGTTTAAGTGAGGTCATAGATTCGAACCTGCCTCATATATGCAGTCATTTAAAACTTGGGGTTAAAACTTTGCCTCCCGCAAAGGACCTACTTGGCTCGAGCGGGGATTAGTCTGAATGTAGATGGCTTAAAGATACCTTCCTATAAGACACCTCGTGGGTAAAAAATAAATAAATCAAATTATAGTTAAAAATTAATTTTTTAATTTAGTTTATTTTTATAGTCTTTTTAATTAAAAATATGTCATTTATTAATTTTTTAAAACTAACTAATTTTTATAGTAAGTTAGTTTTTATTTAATAATCTAGAATAGTCTACTTCTTAAATTCCATTTAAAATATTTTTTATTTAATCTTTATTGTACTTTAAATTTTTTATTTTGGTCCATTTTTTAAAATATTTATGGCTAGATTCATTGCTAATATTTTAATATATTATCGTATAAACTTTTACTGATATACCAAAAAAAAAAGATTTTAATATATTAAATCATTTAAAATACTAAAAATATTCTTAATATGAATATACTATTTAAATTATGCTGCAAAATTATTTATTGGAAAATAATAAATTATTCCTTTCAACGAATTAGATCATCATATACATTACTTTGGGTACAATCACAAAATGATTTATTATTAGTCGACATAGAAACATTAAACTTGAGGCATAACATTTATTATTTGTTACTTGGAAATGAGTTGAAACGTTAAACTTAGAGGCATAACATTTATTATTTGTTACCTGGACATGAGTTAAAAGATCCTGTTACTTATACTCTCTTGATTGGGTCTGTTATATAAGACTTGTTTAGTATGAAATACCTGGCTGATGTAATTTGCAGAGTATCATATCAATCCGAAAATTTACCTACATCTAAAAGATGATAATTGCGGATTTTTTCGTTTAAAAAATAATAATTTTTTAAAGAAATATTTTAGGTCTACTATTATTAGGCATACAATTCCAATCATATGTTCAAGAAAAAGTGATCAACATTTAGACACCCTAAACCCTAAGTTTAGAACTCTAAACCTTAAACCTCAAATTCTAAAAGAAAAATATAAAATTTGTCCTTTAAAATTTAGAAATAATAATTTATGGATATCAACTAATTAGGATTAATAAAAATGATGCAATCTAATCCCATTTAAGATTAACGGATTAAGCTCAAATTAATTAGACTTAACACGAAAGACTTGATAATACAAACTTTTATTATTAAAATAACACCATTTTAATTTATTTATGCAGGGAATTTAATATTAAAATAATAATAATTAAATTAAATTAATATCTTTTTAAAAGGATTAAAACTAATTTAACAAAATCAAAGAATTGATTGAGACGGAGATAATACTTTGGTTATTTTTATTTTGGTAATTTTAAAATCACAAAAATGCTTTAAATGTCATTCTACTTATGGATAAAATCACAACATCACTAACTTGACCTTAATATTTAGAAATAATAATTTATGCATATCAACTCATATGAAGAAAATTAGGGTTGATAAAAATTTTAAGTTAGCAATTAGACTCAACTTAAAAGATTAGGTATATATGAAATGAAGGACTTGATAATACAAACTTTTTTATTATAATATCGTCATTTTAATTTATATATTAGGAAATTTAAATTTAAAATAATAATATTTTAATTAATTATGCCAAGGCTGAGAAGATTGATTGTTATAAATGTCTTTCCACTTACGGATGAGCTTGAAATCAGATCAGAAGCTAACCCATAAATGTTCATTTATAGCAGTCAATCTTCTCAGCCAAACGTTCGGTGGTCAGTGCTGATAATGGCTACTGCGCATTTTAGATGTGTTCCTTCTTCTACCATTCAAACCCTGGTACTAGAAATTTGAGTGTCCAGCTGCTGTTGACCTACCTCCACTGTCTATTCTGCATTTTATTCACATTTATCATAATCCAATAAGACTGTTGGGAGCTAATACGGTAACTGTTCCCTACCTGACGTGAGAGTGCTATGGCTGTGAGCCTTCCATGGACATAAAAGAACTCCTCACGATCAAACTTTTACTTATAGAAGTTGAACAGACTCACCATCTGACAGTACCCGAAGCAAAACTAGGGCTATGGATTTGGTTCACAACTTGTTCAGTCTTTTGCTTCCTCCTTTAAACACCATCCTTCTCCTTTGTGTCTTACCTCTATATCTTATAATCAAGCTTATTGACTCTCTAAGAAGGCATTTTCACAGCGAGAACGTGGCAGGCAAAGTAGTGATCATTACTGGGGCAGCTTCAGGAATTGGTGAGGTGAGGCCTTAAGTAGTCGACAATGTCAATTTGTTTCTTTTATCATTCTTAAATGTAATATAATAATCAGGATTTGAACACTGATAAGCTGTATATTTCTTTCTAAACATGGAGATAATTGCTTACGAGTATGCCAAGAGAAGAGCTTGTTTAGTTCTGGTTGACATTAAAGAGGACTGTCTTAAACCTGTGGTCGACAAGGCCAGGGCTCTAGGCTCACCGGATGTTATAGCCATTGTTGCTGATGTTTCCAAGTTGGAAGATTGTGAGAGATTTGTTAATGAAGCTGTGCAGCATTTTGGTAAATGTAAGTTTAACTGCTTTTGGGGTTCGGTTCTTTAACCGTATTATTAATCTGCTTGTCTGAATTGGCTTGAAAAGTGGATCATCTGGTCAACAATGCCGGGATGGGCTTAGCAGAGGACTTTGGATATGTGAACCAGATCTCTGCACTTCGACGATTGATGGTATTCAATTGCGCTTGTTAAAGAAGAGATTACTATGTATATATATTTTCTAGTAAGCTATTCTCCAATACAGTACTTAATATGCAGGATGTAAACTTCTGGGGTGCAGTTTATGGCACACAGTTTGCACTTCCACATCTACGAAAGAGCAAAGGGAAGATAATCGTGGTGGCTTCATGCCTTGGACGGTACCCTATTCCAAAATCGGGTTTTTACAGTGTAAGAACTCAGATTTAATCCTTTATGTACATTATGTTGGTATCCAATCACGAAGTGGTGGCCGAAACCATGCTTGTTCTTATTATCAGGCAAGCAAGGCAGCTCTAGTAAGCTTCTGTGAGTCATTGAGAAGTGAATTTGGTGGGGAGATTGGGGTGACAATTGTGACTCCTGGAAATATAAGAACGGATATGACTCGAAAGGTAACAATTCATCTCATCATATTAGAAAAAGTCTATAGACGAGAAACGTTTTGGAATTGATGAATTCCTGTGTTAACTGATTTTAAAGAGCATATTTATTATTCTAAATTACTTTTAAAAAAATTGTAATCTGTTAAGCTTTTTTTAATCAAATTATTGTTAAAAATAACTTAAATAATAAGAGTGTACTTTAGAATGAGTGAAACCAAGAAATCATACTAATAAAGGTTTGTTATTAGTTACTTACGTCCATTTTGCCGATGTTCTGATAATGCAGAGTAATAAGAATTTCATAATCCCATCAGTATCGAGAGAAGCTTGTGGGAAGGCAATAGTGAGAAGTGGTTGCCGTGGAGACAATTACTTGGTGGTGCCATCGTGGGTTTCTTTCCTTTTCTCCTGGAGATTTTGGTATCCTGAGATAGCTGACTTAGGCAACCGCTGGGCCTTTGTTCTAAGGTACAACTACAAGAACAAATCAAAGCTGAATCCAAGTTCTGTAAACCAAATTGATGAGCTCAAGTCAAACTAATCAACCCACAACTCAAATTGGCATGTACACAACTCTTTGCGTTTGTAATAAAATCAGTATGCTAGCACGAGGAGCTCTGAATTGTTATTGTACCTTATTATGTATCTCTACTTCACTACCTTTAATCAGCCCTTCCATGTGATTGATGAAGGCTTGTGATCTCCATATGTCCGATGGAATTTATAAGTAACGTCCAATCACAAGAGTATAGGATCGATATAATTGCTAAATTGATTTCATTCAAGTAAACGAAACCGATAACAGACAATGGGTTATATAATAAATAAACTACCAGAAGAAAAAACTATACCTTGTTGATTGGTTTCCGCGTCTCATAACGATTTTCGAGCCTCATAAATCTCATATATCGCCAGTTGACACAGTTCAATACAACATACAACAGCAACTAAGGACACTCAATTTTCAGATTAATACTCTACACATGCAGAGGAAATTAACTTTGGGATTCAGCATATAGCTCCTACTTTGCAATTCCGCACCTCAAAAGATGCCGCAGGAAAATGGTAGTAAATGCTTCATCTGCTGCATGGTTGCCAGAACGAAGGATGGCCTTCTATAACGCAAGGGATGCACTCAACTCCGTAGAAAAATTGCATCCCATACAACATTGTCCTTCGACTGTATCCCTCTATTTGTTTTAAACAAGAAAAGCGCTCTTCTTGCTATATAGGAAACTCGAGAGGATGAAATTGGGGTCAGAAGTTGGAATAACAATTGTTACCTAGGACCGATCAAGTCAGAAATGACTGGAGGCAAATTTATCAGAAGTTGATAGAGAATGAGAGAGATACATTTCCACTTCAAAGCAACAAAAATAAAGAGTACATGTCACTGAATTATGTCAGCATACAACTCTCACTGAACTGCTAGGTTCAAGTAAATGGGATGCCACTGGAATCCACTGAGAAGTATCCCAAAAGAATTGTAAATGGTCCATATGGACAGAGCAATTGCATGGCAGAACAAGCTTGTAATGCAACATTTTTCTGGAAGGTGCTTATCCCTGAGACAATAGGGTGGAGCAACTACATGTTTCCACTCCCTGGACGAGGTAGTTCTTAAAGAGATACAGGATTGTCCACTTAGTAAATAAAAATTCTCTTGACACCTGGTAGCTCCAATTTCATGGGTTGATGGTCTTTCCATATCTTTATCTGCATCATGCATATCAGCCATTATAAATTGCAAGTGTCCTTAGGCAATGTCCAAACATGAATCAGAAGGAATAGCTACTCTGTGTGTTGTGCATAAAGCAACAACACATAAGAAATGGCAGGTTTTCAGATGATCTTCATATCCTAAGAAATAAACCATTGTCATTTCACCAGAGTACTAATCATCTTGGTCATCGCTATAATGCAAACAAAGACAAAGTAAATGATTAAGTTGTCGAGACCAAAAAGCCGAAAGAAACGCGATAAAGGCATAACAGATTACTGCCACCCTTGATCTTACAGCTTTTCTTCCTAATCTCTGATGGGTTTTGTTTTCAGCTAGAATCATTTGCTTCTTTTCCGTTAACAAAAACAAAGCTATCCACCTCACTCCATTGATGATTTGATTAGTTGATATCCTTGTGTACCCTCTAATTCGTTATATTTCCAGCGTCAAACCAAGGAACACATTTCCTATTAAATCACCAGACGTTGCCATATCAGGGCCATTATTCCATTAACAACTGCTTCTACCAACATAACTTTAATTCACCTCAGGTACCACTGTGTTGCTCATCATCAACATCCATTAACTCCCCTCTAATTATACTAAGTGTCTCTTTAGCCAGAACAGCTTTCATTATGAGCCATGAATCTTCCAGGGCAGTCTAAATCTTTCCTTTAGCCGGGAGTTGCTAAGAATTCCCATCATTCTCAACTTCATAAAGCTTCCAAGTTTCTCCTGAAACAGAGCTCTATATGTGTGGAGAAGATCAAGGTGAGATATCGACCCTGTTGACGGTTGGATTCTGTGGTGTTTGTACTGGAGCCACAGACTTTAGTCTCCTCATTAGCAACCATGCATCAGAAGCAGTGCAGCCTTGGTTCATCTCAAGAGCGATTGGAACTGAAGAAGTTTCGTTCATCTCTACAAGCATTACCCCCTGGACCATAACATTTCCAAACAATGAAGAAGCAAAATACAAAGAGTCATAAAGATCCAAGGCAGTAGAGGAAAACAGCCTTTTAATACTTTGCACTGTCACAAAGATAAATTCATAACAGAGCACAGGCCGAATAATGTTTTATTACCTCAAAATTCACCAAGAACATTTGGAAATTTTTGAGAGTTTCCTTCATATCTCTAGCGTTCTCTTTGTTTGAAGAAGAGAGAGCAGCAGTGACCTCCTCGGGAGAATGGCCTATTCCTTTCTGTACCAACTGCAGAGAAGAAATATTTGATTTACATTTTATTATTGATAACTTCATTTATTTGCATGAAAGACTAACTTCAAAACTTACATTATGATCGATAAGAATATCTGAGATGAGGCTACCATCATCAACGTAAACCTGGAGCTCATATCTTGTCCTTTGCTTATATTGAAATGCCTTTACACCAGTTAGGAAACACTACAATTTTTCACAAGTATTAGCAAACAATCATCAAACCAGGAGAAACCTTTACAAGAATTCACGCTCACAGATATGTGCATCCAGTTACAGTGAAAATTATATTATGCATACCTTAACTTTTCCCTGAACTGAAGATGTATTCTCCCTCACTGCAGCCCATTGAGCTGACAAACTGGCTAAGTATGTGAATGGGATTGCTTTCTCTCCAGATAGTACAAGTGGTTGCCCATGTTCGTCAACCATACCAATGTCTCCACGAACTGGTGGGCCATTGGAGAGATCATTAGGTCCCAAGTTCTCCCCAATAACAGGAGTAACAATACGCATCTCCTCAACCTCAAAGGCAACACTAGATAATCGATTAGCTGCAGATTTTTCTGCACTCATTGAAATAATTGATTGTTCTCTAGTCCATTGATTGGTAACAGTGTGAAGTGCAACATCGCAGCTGCCTAGAAGATGTACATGCAAGCAAAAAGAAGAAAAAAGAACAAAACCTTTTTGAGAGGTTATAAAGGCATTTCATATGAGAATAACCTAGAGTAGTGTAGTTTTGTTGTATACAAGCATATAAATATGACCAGACATGTATTTTATTATACAGATGCTCCATGTTTAAGAACATGAAGTTTTTTGTAGAACCTTATGGTAATCAATAGGTATGTAATGTGTCAAAATGTTTGATTACTATGTAATTTATCACGGAACTGCAGTCCAAGCAAGAATTTATTATTAGACAAGTATGTATTAATATCATCGTCTAACAACTTGTTCTATCTAAAAAATCAGTTTGTCTGTTCAACTATCAATGTTTTAGCAAAGAAGATGGCCAACATACATCCAGAGAAATTCCACAATTTTTCTCACATAAGGTTTCAGATAATGCAAGTGGTTATCTAAAGAGAGCTTGTAGATATTTGGGGTTGAATGGTAAATTTAAATAGTTAACTTCCTATTCACTGGAATTATTGCAATGTCAAATTCAAAGGAGAATAAAATGAAACCAACCCAACCTTGATTATCGGTCTGCTGGAGATCTGCAGGTTGTACTGCAGAACTACTTATGTTCCCAGCAACATCGGCAGCAAAATCAGTATGCCCAGGGCCATCAATAGTATTGTTACTCTGTCCTGGAATATTAACAATGCCATTCCCATGTCTAGAAGCAGAAACAGAGCTACCCATATGCCCCTGATTATTAACAGAACTATCAGTGCTCTGAGAAACCTGTGGCCAGGCAGCCAGAGATGCTCTGGTTGCCAAAGGAGGGACTACACCTGTCTTTGATCTGTAAGGCAATAGTCCAATAGTAAGTACATTAAAGCAGTACCAAGGACTTGAGTATGACAACAAATTTTCTAAATCAGGACTAGAATGTTTGGTAATAAGAAATTAATAATTGAATATTTCACCACCAAAAAGAATTACAGCAAAGTAAAGACTCTTCATACAACAATATTAAATGAGCATGCTACTACTTGCTACAAAATAAAGCGTCTGTGTTTTGAGACTCATGATGAATAAATGATAGGAATATCAACAGTCTGCTTTAAAATTCAAAAAACAACCGATAAAGGTCAAGAGTATAGTGCTTCAAAACAATCAATAACATATGAACGCTGCATAAGGATAAAAGAGTCTTATAGCTTAGCAGTGGCCATTTTCTGGGACTGTTTTAAATCAATATTTTTTTCTCCTACAAGGGATATCATAGAATCGAGATACCCTTAATTTAAACATCATGTGCAAGGTCATTCTGCATTCTGCATTTACTTAAAGAAGGAAAAAGCTGAAGGACGAACAGCTGAATCTTAGCCCTTTCTTATTTTCTTTCTAGGTGACAATGGCAGAATAATGCATCAGGAATTGGCACTCTAAATGCTTAACAACTCAACACATCCTAGATACATATAAAATTTACCTTTTCCCCCTTGGTGGTTTATTTACTTCATTAACAAGGCGTTGGCGAGCCGCATCCAACTCTTGAACGGTTCCTCCAAGAACTTCTATAGCTTCAGGGACCAGCAATAGAAGCCCACGTCGAACATGAACATTGCAGATCACAATCTACAAAAAAAATAAGCTTACAGTTAACTATGACAGGCATTTTTTGAGAAGAACATTCAGCATCAGTTTCCTTTCTCCACCTAGGCCTTCTTTTACTGTTTATCCAGGAGATCAACTTTATGAACTAGATTCCTGATAAAGTTTAAAACACCATGATCTCTCTATTAACTAAAAATCATCATCATGATATTTTGGCATACTGTTAAAGAGGCAATTGCTAGCAGCCTGGCATGTGTAATCATGCAGTTAGGTGCCAGATGATTAAAAGGGAACGACTTACTATGAAAGCCTGAGAAAATGTGTTATTTCCTGAAAGATAATACATTGTTCTATTTAATCTGAGATATTTTATATGACCATCATCAGAACTACTAACACTCACTATTATAAAAGGAATAATCTAAAAGTATGGCCATCTATATAGTCCACAGAAGATAAACCTTTAATCCTGCAGGAGCCAAGACTTTGAGATCCTTGATAGGCCTATATTCCATGCCAAAAACCCGCTGAACACCATCTGTGATAGATAGTTTGAGACACCTCTTGCTCCCAGGAGGTGCTTCCTGGTACCTATCTCTTAGAGGACAACTTATATTAACTATCTCATCTACCTGAAAAACGAATAGATTCACAGGGTAAGAATAAACTCCAACCGAAAAACCGATTCCAAGTAATTTATTAACTTCGTATCACGACGGTAGGAGTACCAAGTCCTAGTTCACTAAAACTTTACAACGTGAAGAATAATTCTATACCATGAATACTAAACTCTTAGGAGTTCAAAATTTTTATAAAAAACAAAAGCACACAAAATTAAGGTTACCTGCAGCACAAACGGTCCCGGGAGATCAACGAGATGCATGGAATCAACATTCGGAGGAAGCACACCTCCGCTGAGGTAATTCATATCGGAGAACAAGAATTGTTCGAAACACAGCTTCGCCATTGACGCAACATCAAGGTCAAGTCCACGAATACAAGACTGCAACCACTCTCTCGTCAATCTCAATCCCATCCTCGAAAGACAATCACTCACCGGGCAACCGGAGCCCTCGTCGGAGCTCAACGGACGTGCGGGACGAGACTCGTACGAGGAATGTTCAGACTCGGGCTCTGGAGGAGGAGGAGGAGGAGGTGTGTCGAGGTCGTCGGAGACGTCGATGAGCTCGTCGTCGGAAATAGGGACGGGCTCTGGAATTAGAGTGCTAGGGTTAGCAATGGAAGGACGTTGCTCGATGGCGGATTCCTGGAGATGAATGTCATTGTCATCGTCCTCGTCGGAGTAAGAGGAGAGGCGGAGGCGTCGCCTGGGCATTAGCTCTGCGTTTTGAGAGTGTACGCTGCACTTGGAGCTGTTTTGTTTGGGAAGGAGGGAAACTGGCGGCATTTGTGTATGATTAAACGGACCGCTTTCATTCTTTTCGTCGATCCCTATTTTCAATTAACTATTAGTAGATAGTTGATTATATTAGTTAATTGTATTAACCGTTTGTTATTTGATATTTAGTAAGATTAGTTATTTAATATTAACTATTTGTATATAAAATGACTTATAAAAATATAATTTTTAAAAAAATTGTAAAGAAATAAATATTATATATCTTAATATTTCGTTGAATATTCTTATAAGAATTTAGATTTTAGATATTTAATTCTATAAAAATTAATTTTATAACTCTAATAAAAACTATAAAACATATAATAATAACAAAAACAACAACAACAAAAACAATAATAATAATAATCATCATCATCATCATAATCATAATCATGATAATCATGATGATTCATCCAAACATAAAATATAACAATTCAAATAAAGTTTAACAACACAATTCAATTAGAGTAAAAGAAATGAACATCATCATTTAAAGTAAAAGTTTATAACAATTTAAGAACGACGTCTAACTGCCATTAAACTATAAGTAATATTATCACGAATAGTTGTTATCTTCCGAGTTCTTTGTTCTTCAATGTCTTATTGTATAAAGTTAATTTCAACATCTTGAAAATACATCTGGAGGTATAAATTCAGGATCTTGATCAATGATACTAAAAGTTGAGTCGCCAATTGTACTTCTTCTAATATAGTTATACAACATAAAAGCTATACAAATTATTCTATTTTGATATATTAATGAATACTTAGGCATTTTCTCCAATATCTTCCATCGAGCTTTAAGAATACTGAAAACTCTCTCAATACAACTTCTCAATAATGAATGAGCTCGATTAAAAACTTCTCGAAATTCTCTTGGATTTACATCACAAAACTTCTTTTAATGATATCTTATCTTTAGGTAAGGTGTCAAATATCATTATCTTTTTGGATAGCCTTTGTCAATCAAGTAATATTTACCTGAGTTTCCATAGAAGCAATATAATTAGTACAAATGATATCATAAAAAGTCTAAATCATAAATAGCAAATCCTACAAATCTTAAAATTATCTATCGGTGATTTTGGAAATTTAAGTCTCGAATTACTGATTGTATCAAGAAAAATATGAGAATCGTGTGCTAATCCCTCCCAATCCGCTAAAACATATGTAAATAGCAAGTTAAAGTCGCATGCTGTCAATACATTTATTGTTGTTATTCCTTTCTTTCCTTTAAATCTCATTTGATTCTCCTCTGCAACAACTACCATCATATGTATACCATCAATAGCTCCAATGCAATCATAATATAAAACAATAATCATAAGATAATAAAACAATATTTTCAATGGAAAGATATAGGGAGGAATAACATATTTAATTACCTTAAAATGTGACATATATCTAACATTATTGGTAATTTATAGTAGAATGTCCTTGAATTCGGGATCTTTTGGTACGAGTATATCCTTAAAAACCCATCCATAGCAGCCAAAACTTCTTTAAAAGCTTTACTCACAGTTTAACCAAAATGTTGAAAACGCTCTTTTGTATCTCTATTAGAGGAACCTTTACTTAGTACATACACGAATAAACCGACTTTCTCCAAAATAGGCATCCTATCTAAAAGTCTCAAGCCATAATTATTTTCCAAGACCATACATAATTGACGAAATGTATTTTGATTTATCCTAAATGTATTAAAATACCTTTTTTTCATGATCATTCAATAATTCATTCATCCATAATTTTCCTATTTGATAGGAAGTCATGCATGGTTCCTTATATATGTAATTAAAAAAATACACACTCATATAACCCACTACATAAGCTATCGAATCCTAAAACTCAATTTCATTGTCCAAAATTTGCTTCATTTGCAAAAGTTGCATAATTTGCATAACATTATCATCCATACCTACAAATCAATAAGTCAAATTATATTGTAAATAAATAAGACACTTATATGTCTAAATATAAAGAAATAAATAATATAGCAAGTAATAAAATTATAGATTACCAACAAGATAACATAATATAATAAAATAAGTTAACCAAATTCGTAATATCTTAAAAAACACCATGTCAACATAAGTGCACAAATAATAAAAACTATAAACTAAACATAGTAATAGATATATAGAAACTATGTTTAATGTTTTTTATGTTTGTCATACTTGTACATAAACTTTGTATTCAATCCTCTTTGTATCATCTAGTAAATTAAAAAAAAGGACCTTCTTTGCGGATCTTTAATTAACATGCAAGTAAAGTAAAATTCAAGAGTACTAGTCTCTAAACCAGGCAAAGTACATATTTTTCCCAAAGCATTCGTAACATTATGATGTGACGCACTGTCCCAAGTATTTTATAAAGCACCAATATTCATCGTGTCCAAATTTTTCGTAATGGATCTATTCATCTCCATTATTGCACTCTGTCTCTCTTGAATCAATTACATCATATCGTCAAGTCTCCCATACATTGTTGCAAATCTTCCTACCATTTTAGCGGAATCAATTCTTGCACCCTTGTTACTTTGTGAACTATCACTCTCCACAACCCTTTTGCATCTTCTTCTCTCACTCCCTTCATCATTTGTAGCTTGAGGAGTCGGGCTAGATTATCTCCACACTTCTTCCCATTTGTTTAGACCACTAGTCTCATCTATATTCTGATGATCATGATAGCCTAACAATTGATGATGAGCATTATAACTATCAGGTAGAGAAGGAACATATACTTCTTCAACTTCTCGTTGTCCTTGTGGAGAGTCAGTCAGATGACAAAATGTAATCTCTCCTCGGGCCAAACATCCGAAAAGTTAATCCAACTTACATTCAAGCTCAAGTTCAAGCCCTTCCTCTTTAAATGTTTTAAAATTGGTGTTCTCCTACAAAAAATTTTAAATAACTTATATTTAACTAACTAACTCTTTAGCATTAGAGTAAAGGAAAATAATTTGAATTGGAAAAAAAGTGATAACCTCAATCTTTAAAGTCCACCACTCCTCACTAGCAGCAATTGTTCCTTTGTCATAATCCCATCCTAATTCCGTTTCTTTCCCTTTCAATTGTTTTCAAAGACTCCATCTAATTCTCATCCAATCAAACTTATGTTTACGCTTTGTTTTATCTCATGATAAGTTGGTTGCTTTGTGAAACTCTTCCTCCACCTTCTTCCATGGTAACCTTTGACCAATAACTTCATCGCGTTTTCCCTTACTCCTTTCAATATGTTGGTTACAAATGTCACAAAAGATATCCTTTACTCCTTTCAATATGTTGGTTACAAATGTTACAAAAGATAAGAAGAGTTTCTTTTGGCCAACGAATCTTACCTATATCATTCTCCCCTTGACTTCCTCATTGTTGCCTTTTTGGGATGATGCTATCTAATCATATAAGATGAAAAAGTATATGTTAATTAATCAATTTGCAATTGATTTCACTACTTAATTAGTTTTACTAGCTTGAATTAGACTAGTTTAACAAAATAAATATATAATTACTTTTTATCTTCATAATATTTTTATTAATTACTTAATTTAAAATTATTTTATCTCTTAATTTAAAATGAGTA
>JAOQMP010000006.1:39080256-39093330 GCA_027563575.1 Erythroxylum pedicellare
TCATAATATTTTTATTAATTACTTAATTTAAAATTATTTTATCTCTTAATTTAAAATGAGTAATATAATTAACTTGTGAATATTATTTAAAAATTATATAAAATTGTAATATGTTTTTATTTAAAATATTATATTATAAAAAATTTATTAAATTACCATTTGTTTATATATAATAATTTAAGAAAATTAAACTTCTTTTGGTAACAAAAGAACAATTAAATAATATTATAAAAATAAAAACATAAAAATAAAAGAGAGAGTTAGGGATAAAACATGAAAAAAAAATGAGAGAGTTAGGGATAAAACAAAATGGTTGCAATTTAGGGAGTTGGGGATAAAACAAAATGATCACAAGTTAGAGAGAAAATAAAAAAGAAAGAAACGAGAGAGTTAGGGATAAAACAAAATAGTTACAAGTTAGGCTTCGATAGAATGACAATAGAGAGTTCTAAATTAACAAGGCCATTATAAAAAATAATGGTACTTTTCTGATCACTAAATTTGACAAGTTGAAAATAACATTTCAAAAATATGAGTGTGTGTTAAAATAAAAAATTACCTATTTTTCTTTTAAATTACTATTTGTTTATATATTAAAATATTGATTTTCAGGTGAATGCTACAAGTTTAAATATAGGTTGTAAAGTGTTGTAATGGGTTGAGAATTAATTAAGAGGAGTGGCATGAAGCATGTTTTTTTTATATGAATAATTACTTACAACATGGCTCATAGGAAGAAATGTCTTTGTTGAAACAAAAAAAGATAAAATTTAGTAAAAGCTATTAAAAAAGAAAAAAGAATAAATGATAAGGGTCCTGTATATTTGTTATAAATCTTAAGAGCTTAGAAGAAAATAAAAAATCCATGCATGTTGTGCAATAATGACAATTTAGAAAGTGGAGTATAAGTAGTTTTAATACTTAGTCTAGCTATGTTAGGTCATGAATTTATATTTTGTTAGTAACTTGAACTCCATCAAAATAGCCTCCAACATATGCCTTTTATATGTTATTGATCCGACCTTCTATCAAGCCCCCATTTCTACTCAAATGTACATATCACACATTAAGCAAATAATTTGTAAATACCATAAAGGTTTAATAAAAAAATTAGTAGTAAATAATATTAGAAAATGATAAATATAAACAAACATAAATTTTTATAACATGTCAAAAACATAAATTTTTAGAGAAGGGTTATGATTATAGATATTATAAAACTATTACACATAAGTACTTTTTTCTTCTTTGCTTTTTATTTCTTGTTTCGATCTCCACACTATCAAAAACAAGTCACAAAACATAGTAAGTTATGTCACTCTTGCGAGAATAACAAGACATAATTCCTGAAGAAGCAATAACACTAAACCGATCATTAAATGATCAATTATAACTAATTAAAGACAATAGCATTGGCAGATGGTTAACAAAAACAATGTAGTATTGACTATCTGATGACACAGTTCATAAGGTTCTTATCTGTTGAATGCTACCACACATAGTAAATCACTAACGACGTCTAATGGCTTAAGGTACATATAGGACTAACTTTTTACCAACAAAAACCATTGGTACTATAATATATTGTATAAATGGTAAGAGTCATTTGAGGCATTATCAAATTATCGGTCTCATCTTCCACGATCAAGAAATTCAATTAAGGGGATCACAATTTATATATCATTGAAAAAGACGAATTATTTGATTTGCAAATTCCCAAAATAACATTGAGATCACCACACTTCCGAAGAATCTGATGACTGGAAAAAAGCAAGTAGTAAAGAATAACAACTAACAATTATGTTGAGCTGTTCCATTTTCTAGGTGAAAAAGAGATGGTGGGCAGTTGTGAGTAATAAATGGAGTTAAAAGCAATAAATAAAAAAACTAGCTACAGCCCCTATGAAATTAATGTAACTTTCTACAACATACTTCGTTGTTCAACTGCAGCAAATCCATTTATATCTCAACTACTATCAGACTTCATTTAATGAAACATCTATCTCAGATATACTTTCATCAAATGTTAGATTTAATTTCAAACTGGTTACAAAGAGGAACTGCAGGCATGTTCCATTAAATCAACAAATAGTTACAACTAGTTACAACAGAGTTAATTATAATTGACAAATAGTTAGAATAGAGTTACAACTAAATAATTATAATGGACAGATAGTTACAACAGAGTTACAACTAAGAACTTGTGAAATCAACATATATTTCTAAGGAAAGATTACAGGAATGTTTTTGTCAAGAAGCCAAAATGGTCACAAAAAAAAAATGAATATCAAAGATATAACTAGCCAGTGGAAAAACAATCTTGAAGTTTATGAAAGAGACCAATTATGTCTAATGTCCTATAGAAAAAAGGTTAATCTGGTTGAAAAGATCATGATATCAGGAATCAACAAGTTTACAAGAACATTAAATCAGCATCAAGTTTTTAACAATTTAATGTCTAGTACTAAACTCAATTCTAATGTTGTCTGCTGACTTATATCTACAAAGTACATGTGCGCTTAACCTCTAATTGAGTCGTCGCCCAATTATCCACAACGATGACAAGTGAAACCATCCACTCTTTATGAATGTAGCAAAAGAAATTTCATCAACTATAAAGTTAATAACGGAGTGGTGTATTTTCTTAAGTTTCCATGTGGAAAATAATGGTATTCAAATCCTGATCAAACAATAAGATGATCTTGTAACGTTTCAAGACTGAAAATGGTGCTGCAGATCAATTTGTACAAGTACTAGAGGTGGTTGTTTCTGTTTATGGAAATTACTATCTATGATCACTAATACTCTTTCTTTTCAATTACCATACAAGATACTGCACACATATATACATATAACTTGTGCATCTTTATCTTGTATCAAATATCAATAATAAAAAAAGACACAAGCAGTTGGCAGTTCACGTATAAAGTTAGGCTAACTATTACTAGAAGACTGATGAACTTTTCTCCACCTTCCTCCCTTACCTTAAAGCAACCCCTCCGAGGCTATCAGAAGAGAAGAAAACGACTCAGTTTGGAGTAAAACCATCTTAAGAGCATATAACTTAAAAAGAAAAAGGTGTCACAACTGTAGTTCATCTTGATTGAACAAAAAAACCTATGTATGATCAAAGCAGATCCTTAACCTTCTAGTCAAAATTTAAGGAAGAAGTATAACCAATGCTGATTAAAAGACCTTAGGAAGTATAGCCATAAGTAAGTTTTCAAGCCATATCTTATAAAGAAAAGAGTCATTTTATTTTTACCTAAGTAGGTGAATGAACATATACTCAGTAATCAATAAGAGCTTAAGATAAGTATGACTTGAGAAGGTCTTAGACCCTAACTTGTATTATGCAGCAAATTCCTAAAGCTACTATGCGCTTCAAATAAGAACCCAAAACTAACTCGTTTATGGCCCTTACGCCATTGGAGAATCGGTAAATAAAATTAGGTTGTTAGAAACCTAAGTGTTTCTTGGCCAACTGAATGTAGTTACTGATAGGCTGGTCCCATTGATCAGCTCTCTCTTTTACTTCCTCATCGCTAGCTGTGCCAAAATTCAACACCCAAATACTAAAAAAGGTAAGAATATTTTTTCGGATTGAGAGAATATTTTTTTGGATTGAGAGAGACTAAAGGGTTTGTGTTAATGTGAGCACTGTTGCAAACCCAAGAATGGAGATCATTAGAGATGGAGAGGTCGAAGTGGGAATCAAACCAGGTGCCTTTTACGAATAAGGATTCGATGTCGTCGGTTTCAAGTTTTATACAAGTGTGCCTCGCCACCGACATCGTCGCAGGTGGTGGTTTTGTATCCATACAAGCAACACAAATTTGAAACCGTCGGTTTATCATGCAAGCTACACAGATCCGAAATCGTGAGAGCTGTGAGAGACGGTAATGAGAGAACGAAGAAGAATATAGAAAAAATGAGACAGAGATGGTAATGAGCTTGGGCAAAAATTAAAGGGCAAAATCGGGATTATAGGAAAAGTTAATCAACTGATTGCCTAAACGCTAGTAACAACGAGCTTCTATAAAATTAGCTAATTGGGTTGAATCAACCAACAACCAAACAAATTAATAAGCTTCTTGATAAAGTCAATAAGTTAATTTTAGTCAATCAACTAAAAAATAGCCAATCAACTAACAACCAAATAGGGTCCTTGGGTCTGTAATTTACAAGACTGTTTAGACTTAGGTAAATGAATTGAATTTTAAATTCGTCAATCATGATAATAATAAAGAAAAGTAAAAAAATCAATAAAATATTTAATCTGATTTTAATATAATTTAATAATCAACTTCGAACATGTTTTGTTTTATAGTAGTTTCTATCTCATTTGTTCGATGTGAAGTTTAGTGAAAAAAACTATCATTCACTAAATATATAACTTACAAAACACAAAATCTAATTAGATAAGCCTTTTAAATTAATACCAAGGAATAATTAATTTTTTGGTATCTTCTTAGAGTTTTGGTTTGGGTTAATTTAAAAACACGTCTCAAACCTCAGTCAATTTTACAATATTAGCTAAAAGTTTAAAAAGTGTTATTAAAATACTCGAAATTTTAATTTGTTGTAAATATAACCAAATGTTAAATTCTTCGTGAACGTTGTTGACGTGACATATTACGACGAATTAATGGTTTCACCTTGTGGCTTCCACAGTTCAAAATATTTTTCATGTAATTTTTTTTAATAATTTAATAAAATTGAAAAAAAACTCAAAAAGAACTTTTTATGTTTTAATTAAATTATTTTTAATAAAAAGATATTTCTTAAAGGCCATAATGTTTTATATTATAAATTAACTTGATTGAATCTATTTATTTCATATTAAAAATAATTTTCAAAAGGCATTTAAAAAATATTTATTTTAATTAAATAAATAATTGAGTAAATATTAACTTGAATTTTGATATGGTTATTTTAGGACATACAAATAAATTCCATCATATATGTAAAAAATATTGCACGGTTATGTTTATTAAAATAATTTGATAAATGCTTAATAAAAATTCTTTTAATATTATAAAATACTATTAAAATGATTAAAACTAATAAAAATTACATGAAAATTCCGTATTATTTTACTTTTATATTTCGAATTAAGCATATCAAGACTTTTTATTTTTTATATCAATATGAAAATCTTCTAATTTTAATTAAAATTGAAGTTTTTAAAATTTAAAATTAGTCTTCTAAAATTATTTTTTGTTAAATAAAATAATCAGTAAATAAAAAAATCAATTATTTGTTAAACAATTTTGTCTCTTACATTATTTTTGTAGACAGAATGTTTTGCATTTCGCAAAATAATTATTATCCATGAAAAACTTAAAAGAAATTTAACGATGACCATATTTTTTTTAACGCCATAACTAACCGAAGAGTTTGGTGCCTTTGAGTGAATACAATGATCTTCACCCGATGCTCTCCGCCGCCCAATCTGTCGGCCATTTGATAGAGGCATATTAACAAACACTGGCCAATCACCGTCTCGTCAATGTCGTTTATGAGCCGCAAGTGGGAGGGTAATGTTAAACGGTGATTGGCAAATGAACATTGGAATCCACGACCAACACGTAGCGCAGAGTCTGGGCTATCTGCTCGTCGTTAATTGGTTTATACTAATTCCTGGTGGATTGTTGCAAAAGCAGATGCCACTAGAATGTGAATGGTTTGTTCATCAGGGCCTCAGGCCATTGGACATTGGTGTGCTGTTTTTCTAATGATATCTGTTTCTAAATGAGTCGCTCATCAACGGTAATCATTCTAGAGGTGTATCCCCTCTCTATAAATTGTGCGGCTGTGTTCGTCATGTTCCAGACAAGATTGTTGTATAGTAAGCAAAGCAAGCAGAAGAAGTTTTAACATGAAGAGCCAAGCAGCGAAGTTGGGAGTGATGGTTATGGTTCTGGTGCTTGTGTTCATGGCTTTGGGTCCACAAACAGTGGAGGGAGCGTTTAGCATACAAATCAACCCATGCACACTTGCTCAGTGCGTAGCTGAATGCAAGAAAGTTCTGCATGAAAAGTATCTGAGTGCAACCTGTGCAACGGGGTCTCAAGGCAAGTTTTGTATTTGTCTGGGATGAGACCTGGACAAGATTGAATATTTGTGTGTTGTGTGGAGTGTTTCTCTAGTAGTTTTGGTCTGATTTCCAGCAAGACTTCTGTAATCTTACTTACTGCAATACTATGTAAAAATCCGGACACTTGTACTGTCTTTAGCTTTGAAATGTAAGTAGCAAATATCTTTCCAGATGAAACCACAAAAGGACACAAACAGAATCAAGACCAGCTTGAAAGTGACTGCTATTTCTGTTCATGATTAATTAACATAAAACCATAATTCTGAACAAAAATTTTACCACATTATATTCGTACTAAAATCAGTATCACATTCACAGCAAAGGAAATAAGCAGCTTTGTCCCTGTGGGTGTAGGGTCATATAAATGTAAAGAATGTTAAAATGCCTTGTAGTTTTTTCTATGGTAAAAAAAAAATTGAAGTCCTTAAAATTAAAAACTATGTAGGATCAACTTAACCGAATTTGGACTGTTAGCAGTTCATTAATACAAGGTACTAAGCAACTTGTGTCAAATACACCCATCCTAGGCTTAGGTAAGCAGATTGCTTCAAAATAGCAGGAAATTAAGCTTAAGTTGAACATTAGAATCCTACAAATGCTAGACCTACATTCTATTTCTCAACAGCAGAATGATCTAACTCCCACTGTAAGGTTTTGCACCACTATAATCCCTCCATTTAGGTATGCCAGAAGTAATTGCTCTTTGTATGACATCTATCCGCTCATCAATTAGAGATTCTTTTAATTCCTCCAGTTCGGCATACTCCTTTTCCATTATAACTTCCAGATCATCAAAATGCTTTACTTTGTATTTCAGTTTCTTCAACTGATAATTCAGCCACAAAAAGAGCACGTATCAGTAGCCACTTCTTCTAAATTATCTAAATTTAACTCTGCATTGCATAAAATGAAGGTTGCAATGAAAAACATCCTTCTACCTGCGTCTCCAGTATGACTGCCATCAAATTCTCAATTTCTCGGTCTTCCTGATCAGCCAACAACTTGGCACGAGCAGCAGCTGATCCAAGAGCTGTTGCTACTGCAGCTCTAAGCCGCAGAGTTAAAGGTACATCATCCTGCATTTGGGATGTTTCTGTAGTATCTGAAAAAGATATAGATGACTGAAGAGACTGAATTTAAATAATGTAGTAGGTAATCTTAACCAAAACAAAAAAGGGAAAAATAAAGGCATTTAAAAGGGGGAAAAAATGACTCCATCTTGATTTATAGTAATCATGCAAGCATAATCCACAGTGTAGACAGCACTGCAGTGATGTCGTTTCTCAATAACACCTGGATCGAGATGCAAAAATGCATTTACTCTAATTACCTGCATGAGCGGGTCTGTCCTTCATCTCTGAATCTTCATAAGGAGAGGGTCTGAAAATATAAATTATAAATAATTAAAGACATGCCGGTAAACAAGTTAAAACCAGTAATCTTATTAACATTAGAGGAGACAATTTCATATAAACCTCTCTAATTCAGAATGGACATCTGAAGAACAAAACCTGTTGGTCAGGAAGTCTACTTCACCATCAAATATATCCCTTGGAAATGAGGTTTCATTACAAATTACTGCAACAGCAGCATCAGCTGCAGCAGCTGAGATATCATGATCAACCAAGGTCGAGATCAAAGCAACCTAAAGAAAGATTGGGCATTAGACAGAGTACATGGTAAAATGGAAAGTATGAATAGGAAGAAAAAACAAGAGTCATAATACTTTTGATGTAAAGAGATGAAGAACCCATATGTAGCCAAAATAGTATAAGAAACCCCCATTACTATAGAAGGTTCCCGTAAACTTTCTACAAAACAGATCAATAGCCAAGTAATCACTTCATCCAACAAATTAGTCATGCAGTAGATCCTTGACACGATTCTCAACTAATTAAGACGAAAACAAAATTGAACAAGAGACACATTAAACATCTTCGTGCTAGACTTCAAGTAACTGATCATACCTGTTTCATCAAAGAACTACCACCATCAGAAACAGAAGCAACACATTGTCTTTTTGAAGGATGAGCCTCAGTCACCAAATCTCCATTTTGCTCAGTTTCATCAGTATTCTCATGCAATTCACCCTCAGTCTTTACTTCCTGTAGATGATCCGGAGGAGATAATGGAACTTGTTCAGTCCCATTTATCTTTCCACTCAATACACCGGAATTACCCCTTCCAGTCACAGAAGTCAACAAAAAATCCCCAAATGGTAGCTCAATCAGCTTAGATATGCAATCTAGTTTAGCCTTAGTTTGGACACTTTGAGCAACAAGGTCCCAATTGTCCCCGTGCTTCAAAACAGACTCTAAAAGAAGCAAAATCTCGGCCTCGGTCCAAACAGCTTCCTTCGAGCTGCTGTCATTAAACTTGAAATCATCCTTACTCTTGTTCTCTCCAAAGTTTCCATCTTTATAACATTTTACACATATCACATAGTCACCCTGCTGAATGATGATTAGGATACTCCAAATAAGTGAAATACGAACGCAATAAGATACAATACAAGAATTTGCAGAATAATTCAATGAAAAGCTCTAATTTTTTAGGATACCTTATCGTCCTCGTATCTGCCTGAATCACAATTTCCACTGCAACTTCCACACAAAAACCTCTTTGGCTTTGCCAAGTCACTATACACATCCGAATAAGAAGCCAATGGCGGCAACTTCACTCCATTCTCAACAACGTCGCCGACATGTCGGCGGGGCACCCAGATAGGCTTCAAAGAATTCGGGGTGGCCACGACTCGGACCCCATTCGGAGCCCCGTCTTCAACCCTAACGTTTCCCGACTCGTCACTGTCCGGGTCATCATCCCGAGAGGAAACTACGCCGAAGTTAATAAGTCCCCACTTCTCCAAGAAGCGAAACACCTTGTGGATCAAGTTAACGTCTCCAATTAACGACTTCCGAATCTCGGTGAACGTGAGCCTTCTAGAAGAATCTTCGCGGAACTTGTTGATGATGAAGTCTCTGTATTCTTTGTACACTTTGGGAGTTCTCGTTATGGACCTCCCGTCGAAGAACTCTTTCAATGCGCTCCTCTCCGTCTCGTGTATGTCGTCCCATGTAAACCAACCTAAAGGAACCAAATATCATAAACAAAATAATAGAATATTTTTCCGAGAGAAACTATTTTTTCTGAGAAAACAATCAGAGAGAGAGAGAGAGGAGGTTACTTACTAGAGTAGCTGGGAATGGTGTAGAGGTCGAGTTCTGGTTCACAGGGTCGGGTCGGAACTGGATTCGGATTCTCCATCTCCAATCTAAGCCGAAACTTTACTTGCGTGGAGCGGAATATAGGGTCTAAGTATCTCACGTGACTGGCCATCTAAGTAATAGTACGCTCACGTGACCGGCCAATTAGATTCTGAAGTGCTACGTTGTCGTATAGAGGAAAAAAATTGAATACAAGCTGGAGCAAAGAAGGACCTTGAGCTCGGTGTCTTTGACGGAGGTCCAAACAAACCGCTAAAGCCCGCTCTCTATTTGGGAAAGGAAAATTTTGAACCCCCGCCCTTTTTTCCTCCCAAAATCCCCAATCTGAATCAAATTCAGTGTCCCTGATCCCTAGCATTTATTTGGTTTCTCCGAATTAAGGGTTTTCTTTGATTATCAATACTTGTTGTTTGGTTTCTTCTCGATTTGGTCGCGTGGTCCATGGCAAGCGAAACCCTAGAGGAAAAGAAACCAGAGGAGGAAGCAGCAGTTCCTGTGGAAGAGAAAGAGAAAGAGAAAGCGAAAGAGGAAGTTAAGCCTGAAGAAGACGAAAAAGAAGAAGAGAAGAAGACTCTAGAAGCTTCTTCGGATAAGAAAGATGTTGAGGTTGAGACTGAGCAAGTGAAAGAGAAGGAAATGAACGAGGAGGAGGAGGAAGAGGAGGAGGAGGGAGAGAGTGAAAAAGGCAAAGCTAAAGAGGCGGTTACGCCGAGCAGCGAGAGGCCTGCTAGGGAAAGAAAGACGGTGGAGCGCTACTCCTCGCCTCAGGCCGGGAGATCCGCTACTAAGCCCTTGTCTATTCAGAAGGTCAGCTCCGTCTAGCCTAATGCTTCTTTGTTGTATTTTTATGGAATTTAGGTGTTGAATTTTGGAGCAGTTGTAGTAATTTTCGAGTTTTTTGTTATTTCAGGGAACTGGCGCGCCTTTGAAGGACATCCCAAATGGTACTTTTCTCTTGCTTTCTTGAGTTTCTTTAAATTGTTTGTCCTGAAACTGATTGAAATGCTAGTTTAATCTTAATTGGAGCAAAGAGGTACTCTTCTTTGTGTCTGAAATGAATGTATTAAAAGTCCACTTTATAGTAAGCATCACCGTGGGTGATTCTTGATGCAGGCTTCTAAAATTAGTTGCTGCCATTATTTTTTATCGTATATGATATGATGGACATAGGGGAAGAGCTTTTCCTGTTTCTACCTTTAATTTCCACGGTCATGAACCTCCTGATTTATTCAAGGTTTTCATCTTGCCAAATGAAAGAATTGAGCTCCTTATCATTCTGAGCCAGATATAGTTTATTGGTGTACTTTTAGTTCTACCTGCTTTATAATCTCTTGTTTACACTTTTGTATCTTATTGGTAATGAGACAACTGCTAGAAGATGTGGAAGATGGATATTCTTGTGTAAATCTAGGGTAAGCACAGTTGACATGAAGATTTCATATTATCTCTTGACATGAAGCATATATTTCTCCGTTGAAGAGAGTTAAAGATTTGTATCTTTTCTCTTTGTTATTTACTTATTATGACTTTGTTGTGACAGCAGACTGGCTTTATTTTTTGTCTGATATTGTGAACTGTTTCAGTGGCTTTCAAGTTGTCCAAGAGAAAACCTGATGACAATCTGCAAATGCTTCATACAATACTCTTTGGAAAGAAAGCTAAGGTGCTTGACCCGATCTATCTTTTGAATGGTTACCCTTGACTTTTTTCTCTGTATCTCATTTTTTATATTCCTTTTACTTTGAACCTCATTTATTTGTTGCTTTCCTCTTTGATTTTCAACTATTGTTCTTTTTGCAGGTGCACAATCTGAAGAGGAACATAGGCCAGTTTTCAGGCTTTGTTTGGGCTGAGAATGAGGTCTTCAACTAAATGCTGAAAATTATTCATTTTTTAAATCTTCCTGTTTATGCATGTGATTTATGTCCATGAATTATGCTCACTTGAACTTTGCTGATTTGCACGAGTATCAACTTATGCATTAACTATTGCTGGTGCTAAAAGTAATTCTTAATGAAGACTTCAAAACTTTTTGCAGGAAAAACAGAAGGCTAAAGTAAAGGAAAAGCTTGACAAGTGTGTTAAAGAAAAGTTGATGGACTTCTGTGATGTGCTTAATGTTCCGATAAATAAAGCCAATGTCAGAAAGGTCAGATCGTAAAAAATATCTGGATATTTCTATTTCATTATAATTAGAATCTAATTTCATCTTGAATTTATTGGTTGTTATTGGCATATCTTTTCAGGAAGAACTTACTGTTAAGATATTCGAGTTTTTAGAATCTCCACATCCTACAACTGACCTCTTACTTGCTGAGAAGGAACAGGTTTCCCGTTCTTAACTTTTTTTCTAGTTGGAAAGTGTTACAGTTTTCTGGTTTTAAAAAAATATTGATAGATGATGCTGATTTGATTTCAGAAGGGTAAGAAGCGAAAGGTTTCTTCTGGAAAAGGTGGGATTTCTGGAGAGGCATCAGTTACACCAGCCAAGGTTTGTGTCCTATGGAATTGCCCTTGCATTGTGAAGCCTTTTATTTTGTTAGTAAATTTGTGAAGCCTTTTATTTTGTTAGTAAATTATGTAAGGTTATGTTTCGAATGCATGGGAACCAGATTTTTTAACTCTGAAACTGTAGTTTTTTCTTAATATAATGACATGTTGGTGTTTGGAGAAAGGTGCTTTCGTATGTTTATGCTTTAAACTTGATGTTTCTTATGGCTTTCTAAATGAAAAAGAAAATTGTTGGGCAGAAGATACTGTGTTATGGATAGGACATTTGTTATCCATGGTTTTCCTCAGGAGTCTTGAAATCTGAATTATTGTTGCATTATTGTGACTGTGCGGTTTACTCTGAATTAACTAAGAAGGTTCTCCTAGCATTTATTTATTTATTTTTTCGTATTTTTCATTTTATTGTTGCTGTCCAGTTATGCTGTTATTTTTTACTTTGTAGGGATTACTCTTAATGCTAATCATTTGATTTTATTACAACTATCTTTAGATATTGGATCATTGATGTTGTAAGTGTTTTTTTTTCTGGGGTTGAACCTTCAATATAATTTGTGTCTTACTGTTATGTAGAAAAAGAAACTAGCAACCCCATCCTCCATGGAAAAAAGAAAGAATTTGTCAAAGGGTGAGGATGACGATAAAGTTGAATCTCCCGATGCCAAAGATGAGGATGAAGATGAGGATGGCAATGATTCGTCTGAAAAAGATGGGAGTGATCATGAGGATAGCAAATCAGAGGAAGAGAAAAATCAACCAAAGGAGCAAATGTCTATCAAGAAGACTAAAGCAGGGAAGACTGAGAAGGAGAGTTCAGTTGTTAAAAGAAAGGACAAATCTACACCTGCGAAGAACACCACTGCGAAGCCTGTTAAAAGTTCTTCAAAATCTACTAAAATGCCTTCTGGCTCATCATCAAAACGAGGAGTTAAAGATACTGATGGAACTTCTGGATCTGTTTCTAAGACAAAGGGGTCTTCATCTAAGAAGCAGAAGGTTGAAAAGGAAAGAACTAAAGAACAGAGTGCCTCCACCAAGGACAAAGCAGCTAGCAAGAAAGATTCAGGCAAGTCACCAGCAAGGGGTTCTGTGAAAGATCAAGGTGAATTCTTCTCGTTCTCTTTTTGCAGATGTTTTAGTGCTTTGTGTTTGATAAACCAGATTAGGGCTTTGTTTGTCTAATGCTTATAGGTTTTACCTATTTGCTTTTTTCTATACTTGGTTTTTTTAAACCTTTTG
>JAOQMP010000006.1:39093430-39108509 GCA_027563575.1 Erythroxylum pedicellare
TTAAACCTTTTGCCATTTTATTCATTATCTATTAGTCAACCTCAGTTTTTATAAAGTTGGGAAAGAAAGACTTGGTAGTACCAAAATTGGTAAGATGGGAATTTGAATTCCAATAAAAGGCCGCTTGAACTGGAGAACAAGGTGTATTCAAGCCTTAGAAAGTGGTGGTTTTCTTAGTGCTTGATTGCAGGCATTAAAGCCAGTCAGTGCACTTATTGTACTAATAAAAATTCAATCCAGAGTTTTTCACATGAGGTTGTTTGCACTGTCTAACGGGGAATAAGTTTGGATTATAGTGTTTTTTTTCTTAGAAAATAATGTGGTCGATGTGATTATGGTTTTCCTTGAGTTTGGATATAATTTTTCCTAATGCAGTCTTCAACAAAGATTAGTCATTGACTGGTGATGGTCTCATGTAGTGTATTAGTTTTTCATTATAGTTTTTAAGAAGTGTAGTTAAATTTTCTAACCTAAAACATCTTGTCTTTGTATTCATTACGTTATCAATCATGCAATGCATATTGATCGTATGATTATGTCTTCTGCGTTCCAATGTTGTAAAATAAGGCAAAGCGAAATCTGGCAAGAAGACCAAGGCAGAACCCACCAGAGAGGAGATGCATGTTGTTGTTGTGGATATTCTGAAGGAAGTAGATTTCAATACTGTAAGTGCATGTTGCATGGTTTGGATCAATGTTCAAGGTTTAGTATAGTTCCATTATTTCTAAATTATTTTTTTGTCAATCTGCAGGCAACTTTATCCGATATTCTCAGACAACTAGGTATGTTTAATGGCTTATTTTTTTTCTATGACACACAACACTTGCTGTTTGATTCATGTTCACTAATCATACTTGTATATTTTTGTTTAGGTACTCACTTCAGTGTGGACCTAATGCATAGAAAAGCAGAGGTTAAAGATATAATCACAGAGGTGATAAATAACATGTCCGATGAAGATGATGAAGGGGAAGGAGCTGAAGAGAACGCTGAGGCTGATGATGATGCAGACAAGGATGGGGATGGAGATGATGATGCGTAATGAATCTTAATCAGAAGGTTACTTTTGAGCCTTATACATGAATTGTGGTCTCCTATGCAGACAGGATCTCCCAGGAGTGTTTCAACACTGTACCTGTTGATGATATACCAGCATCGCCATTTGGATCTAATGACGGTTTCCAGATTTAAAAAAAAAAAGAAACACACATCTGAGTTTGTTTGTACCATACTAGTCCTGAAATCAAGTGCTTACTTACCCGACCTTAAGTAGATATTTATGCAGTTCCGCCACCCCTTTTGTTAGCCCTTTTAGATGTAATTGTTGACTGCCTTTTTTAACAAATGAGTAGAAATTAATTTTCTTGATTCAACATTAGGTGTAAATCTTTGTTCGCAACTACTTTTTAAGGCTTCAAAGTTCTAATTTCATTGGTTCGCAGCAGAAATTTCTAATGTAAAGATAGTAGCTTACGTTGCTTGTAGACGGGGTAGCTTTAGCATTAAGAATTACAATGGAAGGCAGGCCGGGTCGCACTTGGTAATTTGCCCATCTTTGGCTGTTGAGGTTGTCTACCTACTCGATGAGCAATACTCTGATTGTATTCGATTCAGGAAAAGTTGTATGTAAATTCATAAGACTTTACAAGTTTCGATCCTTGAGTCAACTATATCCATATAAAATTTCCTGCCTAAGTTTGCTGCTACAGTTCCTTAATTACAGCTAAATTGTGGTGCACAAGAAAAAAGACCTAGGCTTTCTAGACATGCCATCAAATCAAAAGTGTCGTGCCATACATTAGGAAGACTTTTTTTTGATCTAGTTGTAAAATAAAACATACACGTATTTGGACTCGGAATGATGGAACAGAAAATAGAAGCGATCCATCTTTGTGAGAATCCCTGTACAGATTTTATCAGACTATCACTTAAAGTAAGGTGAAGAAGTTTTAACTAGCAGGGCAGTATATATATTATTAAATTCACTTCCTACTTTGCACAAGATATAGCTACAGGATAAACAAAAAACTGTAGGAAAAGTTGGTTTCTTGAATACCATTTTGTAGTAAACATCTTGCCCCTAAGTAACTTACTAACTTTCGGCCTCAGAAAAATAATTTGTATTGGACTGTAGCTAAGAGGGGATCAACTATGCCTTAATCTATAATTGAAGATGGCATGGACCAAAAGCAATTATTGTTTAAAAAAGATTATGATAAAAAACCATCAAGTAATCAAAATTTGGACGCCAACCCTACCAACTAATATTAGATTTGCTCCACACTACTTTGAGGAATTGCTGGCTGCAGGTAATGTTTTGGTTCTTCGGCCAGTAGCCTACCCCAACCCATATGACACCTTCTGTTGATATTGCAGAGAGGACAAATGTTCAAATCAAAGGGTAAACGAAAAGAATCTGTTTTCTCTTCTGATTTTGGATACGTTCCTCCATTAAAACAACCTTACGTATATCATTGTTTCAAATCAGTACTCTCCACCTGTCACTGTCATGTTTGTAGCATTTTGTTAACCAAAACTCACGGTTGTCCAATTACTGGCCTATCTCTTCCTATATAACTTCACTTACTTTTCTCAAAATCTGTACCAAGGATCTTAGTTTCTCTGCTGCTCATTTGTCTGCAATTCTATATTGCTGTGCTTGAAGGTGTGCTTCCTACGAATTATTGTCACTTTATTTCTTTTCCAATAGCATCGTATGTTATTTTCCCAAAATAACTCTTTCCTTTGTGGGCAGGATTCAATTAGTGTCTTAACTTTCCAATGGCACCTGAAAGCAGTAAGGCCTTGCAACTTACAGTTAAGCAAGAAGAACCAACTCTTGTGACTCCTGCAGAGGAGACAGAAAAGGGTCTTTATTTCCTCTCGAACCTTGACCAAAACATTGCGGTGATAGTTAGAACCATTTACTGCTTCAAAGCTGATGACAGAGGAAATGAGGATGCTGTGGATGTTATCAAGAATGCATTGTCAAAAGTTCTTGTTCATTATTATCCTCTTGCAGGTCGGTTAACAATTAGTACAGAAGGGAAGCTTATAGTTGATTGCACTGGAGAGGGTGCAGTGTTTGTGGAAGCTGAAGCTGATTGTACAATAGAACAATTAGGAGACTTAACAAAACCCGACCCTGCGACACTTGGGAAATTGGTTTACGACATCCCTGGTGCTCAAAACATACTGCAGATTCCTCCTCTGGTGGCTCAGGTATGCGAATTCTGTGGCACTGATTCTCAATCGTATTGATGTTGATGAATTGGGTTATATCGACTCTAAGCAGGTCTAGTTCGACTCTAAACAGGCCTAATTTGAAATTTGGTTTCTTAGAAAATTGCAATCATTCGCGGTATACATTGGAACAAGTTTGTGATAATTTAAAAGAATAGGAAGAATGATTTAAAACTATGTAGCAGAAACAGATATTCTTTTCAGTTCTTATGGTATTTGGCAAGTTTCTTTTTCAATTCTTTTAACCTGAAGAGAATGATCATAGTTAAATGCCAGAAGTCTGTTTTTAAGAACAGGAAAGACTATGCCATTTCTTGCTTTCTACTCAATATAAAGCTTCATTTTTAGCAGATATGAACTTGGTCAATCACACATGTAAGGATAAAGCAATAGTATCAGGTCCAACATGGCATTTTCGTTTCACAGATATTGTTAATTTCAACAGAGTTCTCAGGACAAGTACATGTGTTTCGTATGGTAGAGCATATATAGTTCGCAAGACTGAGTTTTCTATCTGGGGTTTCGGCAACATTTAATCTTGCTTCACAGGTGACGAAATTCAAATTCGGAGGATTTGTTCTTGGCTTGTGCATGAACCACTGTATGTTCGATGGAATCGGTGCCATGGAATTTGTGAACTCCTGGGGCGAAACTGCCAGGGGCTTGCCGCTGACAGTTCCTCCGTTCCTGGATAGAAACTTACTGAAAGTCCGTAACCCGCCTAAGATAGAGTTTCCACACCATGAGTTCGCGGAGATTGAGGACATATCAAAAACAAGCAAGCTTTATGAAGAAGAAATGCAGTACAGGGCCTTCTGTTTTGATCCTGAGAAGCTTGAAAAGCTCAAGAGAAAGGCCATAGAAGATGGAGTTTTAACCAAGTGCACAACATTTGAGGCTCTTTCAGCCTTTGTCTGGAGAGCTAGATGTCAAGCACTAAGAATGGTGCCTGATCAACAGACAAAACTGCTGTTTGCAGTAGATGGAAGGGCTAAATTTGTGCCACCATTACCAGAAGGATATTGCGGTAATGGAATTGTCCTAGCAAATGCTGTGTGCAAAGCAGGAGAGATACTAGAGAATTCACTGTCCTTTGCAGTAGGGCTAGTTCATGATGCAGTTAAAATGGTTAATGACGATTACATGAGATCAGCCATTGATTATTTTGAGGTCACAAGAGCTAGGCCTTCTCTTGCTGCAACTCTTTTGATCACAACTTGGTCTAAGTTGTCCTTCCACATCACAGACTTTGGATGGGGAGAACCTATTTCATCAGGGCCTGTGGCTTTGCCTGAGAAGGAAGTAGTTCTATTCCTGTCCCATGGAAAAGAGAGGAAAAGCATAAATTTGCTTCTGGGATTGCCAGCTTCTGCCATGGAAGTTTTTGAAGGATTAATGCAGATTTAAACCATTGAAACATCCATTGATTTGTTGGTACTCCCGCAGAAGTCTTTATGGATTTTCTTTATTGAAGTGAATTCTGTATTTTGTATTGCTAAAAGAAGTATGGTTTTCAGCGGTAAAGGAAAGGAGCTACTGAGACAATTCCGTACATAATGAGAATGATTCTTGGAGGGGATATGTCGGATGATGGAATGAAATACTTGTTTCCCAGAATCTCTATTCCTTTCTCCGCTAGTTATGTAACATGTCAGTAATCTTGTATTCAACGATTGAATAAAACAAGAATAATAACATTTGAATCTGAATCTGAATCTGAATCTGATATTGGTTTTCCCCGTATTAAAGTTTGAATCATCACAAATTCCTATTCAGTGTTTGAAGAACAGACAATGAAGAGAAAAGCGCTTTCAACTTTCTACCAACTCTACCACTCACACATCTCTTTTCCAATTTCTTATCTAGAAATTCTACGCACCATCTTCCAAATCAAAGTTGAAAAAATCAAAGCGGAGCAACATTTCCAAGTGTAAGATTTCTAATCTCAAGTATATGAAAACGTCATATCAAGCTGACACTGAAGTTTCAAAGTCAAGTGGAGCTGTATCTCCTGGTTCATCACTTGGTTTCAAACTCACCCATAAACGAAGATTGACAATATGGGAACAAGGGTCTGACAGGTATCAATCTAATGATAAGTAATTATTGGAAACCCTAATTGTATTGAGTAATTCAAGAAGAAAAGATATTCGTTAGTGGTTGAAAAATTCGTTTTTTCCTGATACATACCTTTAAACCACCTTCTTGTCTTTAACTACCTTCTTACTTTGTTACATTCAACCATTCATTGTATTACACGTGTTACGTATTCTGCTTCGATATCACTTTAGTCATCTCCTCCTTTACGACGTCGTTGCTTATTCTTCTTAAGTCTCCTCTTTTTCATCGTCTTCCTCCTTTCATCACTTTCATACTGCTATAACAATACCTTCCACTTTGATGACGTTGACCACAACATACGAATACTCTCAAGAACAGTCTTCGGCGTTATCTACTGACCATTGAATCAAAAGTTTCATAGCAGGCTTTTTTTTTACCGATTGATCAATTGTCTGTCCAACACTGCTATTGTGTACTTTAATACGGATGGATGGGAGTCTGGTTACTCATGTGAATGGAACAGCATGTTTCTTGAGTTGAAAACATGGAAACTAGGATGCATCCGAGTTGTCTCTGGTAGTTACAAACGATAAGCAACAGTGTCAATTGGTTGAGCTATTGGAAAAGGGCTGAAATAAATAGATCCCACCAGCTTTTGGTTATTTTGATTCCAAAGAGTATGCTGGCAATATGGTTGCAACTTTACATAAACTAAATCACCAGGTTGAAATTGTCAATCTGTTCTGCGTTTGTCAACAATCTGCTTCATCCGATTATGAGTATGTCTCGTAGGAAATTGGATCAGTTTAATGGCCGCTTCTCTGTCATAACCTAATCAGCATATGACACTGAATTTAGGGTTGGCAATGGTTCCGCAAATATTTTTAAATAATTATTTTTAAAATTAAAAATATAAAATAATATTTATTTAATTGAATTCGAGTTTGAGCTTCTTAAGTCTGGGTCTACCAGAGACTTAAATCTTTACTTATAATAGTTAAGTCTCGAGTCGGTCTGGGTCTGAGACTAGGCCTGAGTTTGAGCTTAACTCATAAATTGATCTATTAAAAACATATGAATTTACACCCATGAATCAGCTCATCGTCATCCTTACTTGAATTTCTAGCTCGATACGATATATGCAAAGGATAAGTCTGCCTACCATTCTATCAAAGATAACTAGCAATGAGCAATGTCATTGATGAGGGAAATTATTGGTCATTCAATATGAACAAGTCTCCATTATGCGAGTCAACACCTTTCTTTAAATGAATCATAAGTTGTTCTCACTCTCTATTATGTACTAATGTATTATCAAAGAAAACTAACACTGGTTTACTCAAATAATTATTGAAAATTGCATTCATCAAACTCTAAAAAGTTGCTCCAGCAGTCATCAATCTAAATGGCATCACCAAAAATTGATACTAATCTTGATGAGTTTTGAATGATGTTTTGTGAATATCATTGGGATTCATTTGAATTTGATAATATTCATTCAACCCTTAAATCCAATTTCGTAAAGTATTTAGCCTTATTAAGTTTATCTAACAAAACCTTAATCAAGGTATTAGAATTTATTTTTAATAGTGCATTTATTCAAGGATATAATCCACACAAATTCTCAACATATCATCCTTCTTCTTAACCAAAATAATAGAAGAAGCAAAAGAACTTACACCTTCTTAGATGATTCCTTACTTATGCATCTCTTCCACCAACTCTTAAATAACTTATTTCTGCACTGTAGCATATATGTAAGGCCTTAAGTTCATTGCCTCTACTCCCTCTTTCAATTGGATTCTATTATCATGTTCTCTAATAAGTGGCAGTCATGTGGATTCTTTAAAAACATGTTCATATTCTACCAATATTTGATATAACTCCTCTTTCTATTGCTCTAGCAATGAGCTAGGCTAACTTATACACATCGTACTAAGATTCATTTATGATCTATTTCCTATTTACTTTTCGACTTTCGCGACAATTGTCATTGTTTAATGTTTTCACTATTTCAGATATGTTTAAGTAAAGAGGAACAAGCAGTAGAGAGGAATATGCAGAGAGAATTTTGTGCGTTTCGTATTATTATTCTATTCTCTATTGGTATGTACAGAGGAGAGATATATATATAGCTCTTATGTATAAGAAAGAATAAAATAACAAACTTCTAACAAATGTGAAACTCACTAACAACCTAATAGACTAATGCTAAGTTGGTATTTGCATGGGCTCCTAAAACACCTCCTCCCCCCACAAGCTGAGGAATGTTAATAATCAAACATTCCCAGCTTGTGTATGGGATCCTTGGGCTGAGGAGTGGACAATGCCTTGGTTAAGATGCCGATAAGTTATTGTTTGGTTGGTAAATAAATTAAGTGAATAAGGTCTTTAAGAACCTTTTCCTTAGTAAAATGACAATCCAACCCAATGTGTTTAGTCCTTTCGTGGAAAACTGGATTTTTGGCGATGTGAAGAGCTAATTGATTATCACAATACAAAGCAACATGTTTGAAATTTAGGACCCCTAATTTTGTTAATAATTGCACAAGCCAAGTAATTTCGGAAGTTGCATAAGTGATGACTCTATATTTTGCTTCTGTAGATGACCTAAAAATAAGCTCTGCTTTTCTATTTCTAATTAATGGAAGAATTACCAAGTAAGACCAAGGATCCCGTGACTGACTTTCTAGTAGTTAGACAAGCAGCCCAGTCTAAGTCACTAAAGGCTTGGAGATGTAGTCAATCTGCTACTCTTGGAAGAATACCTTTTGAATAATGCCTTGAAGATAGTGGAGAACATGTTCCAGAGTGAGAATATGAGGTTGATTAGGGGCTTGCAAGAATTAATTAAGAGTTTGTGCAATAAAGGAAATGTCAGGCCTAGTGTGAGAGAGAAAGTTGAGTTTCCCAATTACTATTTTGTAATGAGTAGCGTTTGGAAGAGGTTTGCCAGAATCTACGAAAAGCGTCAGATTTACAGGAAGAGGCATGGAGACAACAGACTTGTCGAAAATACCAGTGCCCTTGAGAAGTTCACGAGCAAATTTCCGTTGAGTTATAAAAATTCTAGTAGGCAAAGGGATAGCTTCAAGGCCTAGAAAATAATAGAGCTCCCCTAAATCTTTAATGCCAAAAGTAGAATTCAATCGAGATTTGAGTTAATGAACCTCAGTAATGTCTAAGATAATGACTAAAATATCATTCACATAGACATCAACAATAGTGAGATGATCAGTAGTACATTTCAAAAATAGAGAACAATCATTTTTAGACTACGTATAACCTAAAAGCTTGAGAAAGATCATCAATTTGGCAAACCACTACTGTGAGGCTTGTTTAAAGTTATAAAGGGATTTCTGAAGCTTACAAACTTTGTCAAGTGGGTTAGGAATGCCTTTGGGCATTTGCATTATATGTATTAACCCAAATCTCGATGTAAAAAAACATTATTCACATCTAGTTTAAGAATTTTCCACGCTCTAGAGGCTGCCACAACAATAACAGCTTTAATAGTAGATAGTTTAATAATAGGAGAAAATGTTTCATGGTAATCGACCCCTCCTTTTGAGTATCACCTCTGACTACTTACTTGGCCTTATAGCATTTAATTGTACCATCAGATCTGAGCTTTTCTTTGTATACCCATTTGCTAGAAATAACCTTCTTTCTAGGAGGAAGATCAGTGATCTGCCACGTATTGTTAGCATGTAAAGAATCTATTTCTTTGTTCATAGTTAAAACCCCAGTTTGGATCTTGAGAAGCTTCTTTATAAGAGGTAGGTTCTGTATATGTAGTGAGAAAAGAATGAAAAGCAATAGACAGAGAATCAAGTTGAACCAAATTGCACCAATGAATAGTATGAGTAGTGAAGGTCGAGGTTGAAGAAGCAGTTAGGTTTAAAGCTCCTAAAGGAAAATGATAGATGTAGTTGAGAAGGTAAGTGGGTGGTTTCGCGATTCTAGCGGATCACCAAGTAGGCAGATGAAAGGGACTATGAGAAGGAAAAGTAGAAGAGACGGAAGTAGGGAGCTCAGTATTAGTGGAAGTGGGAAGTTACATATGAGATGGAGACTCGAGATCAAGAAAAATGGAGTTAGGTAAAGGTGAAGTAGGCGAGGTCGAAGATGGGGATGTGAAATGTTTGTATAGAAAGAAGTGCTTATGGAAAATGACATCTGTGCTGATATGACTTTTTAGTCTTGAAATTGTAAAGTTTGTAACTTTTTTTACCAGGTGGATAACCAATAAAAATGCATGGGTTCGGCTGTGGGGTTAATTTAATTCAGTAAGGTTTTGAGGTGGATGCAAAACAAAAGCAATCAAAGGATTTAAGGTAAGAATTAGTAGGCTTGGTTTTGTGGAGTCATTCACAAGGTGTCCGAAAATGTAAAACTAAGAGAGGCATTATGTTTATAAGGTAGGTGGCAGTGAGAATGCAATCCCCAGAAAATTGCTAGGGGAGATTTGGTTGAAAATATAAGGCTCGGGCTATTTCTGGAAGATGTTTATGCTTCCACTTAACTCTATCATTCTCTTGAGGTATTCCCTTCTGCTTCATTCCTTATAATCTGCATACCCAGTAACTTTTTAGCTATCCCTAGGTCTTTCATATCCAAGTTCTTCCTCAGAGCATTCTTTACTTCTTTGATCTTCTCTACTATCTTTCCTGTGATGATTAGATCATCCACATACATTAGAATATAGACCACTTCCTCCTTCTCGAAGTCCTTGTAGTACAAGCAATAGTCATAGGCACTCCTCTTGAATTTCATTTCTTTCACCACCTCATGGAACTTCTTCTTCCATTATCTAAAAGCTTGCTTTAGGCCATATAGATATTTTTCCAGCAAGCAGACATGATCATATTTCTTCTTATTTGTGAAGCCTGTAGGTTGCTTCATATAGATAATTTCTTCTAGCCTTCCATATAGGAATGTTGTCTTTACATTCATCTGATGTATCTCTCAATCATTCAGTATTGCTAGAGTTAGTATTATCCTTATTGTTTTAAACTTGACCACTGGAGAGAATATTTCTTTGTAATCTACTCCCTCTCTTTGCTTGGAGCCTTGTGCTACTAGTCTTGTCTTGTAGGTCTTAGGATCAGCTTCAGTTACTCCATCCTTTAGCTTGAATATCCACTTACATTTAATCACCTTAGCATTGGGTGGCTTAGGAACTATTCTTCCAAGTCTCATTCTTTATTAAAGAAATGTATTCACTTAGGCAAGCCTTCTTCCACTGATCTGCATCAGCCCTCTTCATAGCCTCCTCATAAGTTTCTGGTGCTCTTGACTCGAATAATTCTGCAACCAAACAAGTATAGTTAACTAGGTTAGTCTCCAAAATACCTTCTGTTTGGTATTATCTTCCTTGGTTCCCTGTCTCTGACTAGTTGATAGTCTTGCAATGGAGTTTGAACGTCTGTTATTCCTTTTTCCTGTTCTGTTCCCTCTTGAGAGTTATAATTTAAGTTCATTGTTTCTTCTTCTGCTTGTGTTGTCTGTTCAACAGCTGTTTTCGTTTCTCCTCTTTCATATGTGGAGAGTGGGACATAGAAAGGGTTCAGACAGTTGTTTGAACCCAGTTGCTGTAGGAAATTTTTCATGGACGTTCATTCTTCCATCTTTCTACTTCAGTAGTGGGAATTCAGTTTCCCTAAATACTACATCTTTGCTTATCTGAGTCTTGTAAGCTCCTGGCTATAGGATTAGGACCTTATACCCTTTAGTTCCTTCAGGATATCCTAAAAACACCCCTTTGATTGCTCTAGGTTCTAGCTTCTCTTCTGTTTGGTGAATATAGGCACTACATCCAAAAGGCTTCAAGTAAGTCAAATTAGGTTTAGTACCAGTTCATGCCTTTTCAGGAGTCATATACTCATTCGCAGATGTTGGTAGTCTGTTGATTAGGTATGCTACGGTTCTGATTGCTTCCCACATAGAGCTTGAGATAGGCCTGAGGACAACATCATGCATCTAGTCTTTTCAAGTAAGGTTTTGTTGAGTCTTTCTACTACTCCATTATATTGAGGTGTAACCTTAACAGTTCTGTGCCTTTAAATCCCTTCCCTCTCACAGTAGTCATCAAACTCCTTGTTGTAGAACTCTAGCCCATTGTCTGTTCTTAAGCACTTCAGTTTCTTTCCTGTTTGATTCTCCATCAAGGTGTGCCACCTCACAAACGCTTCTAGTGCTTCATCCTTAGTCTTCAGGAGATGGATCCAACATTTCCTGGACATGTCATCAATCATAGACATAAAATACCTCTTACCTTCCATAGTTTGAGTCTGAGTTGACCCCTATAGGTCACTATGAGCATACTCCATGTTACTGGTGGCTCTCCTTGAAATCCTTGAGAAAGGTGTTCTGTGGTGTTTTTCTAGGATACATTCTTCACAGAAGTCAATCTTCTTTACAATAGTGTTTGGCAGCAGTCCCTGTTGCTCTAGATGTTTGAGACTTTTATTCCCTGCATGTCCGAGTCTTGCATGCCATAGAATTGTTCAGTTCAACTCTTTTTCCTCTAATATCAAATTGATTTCTGTGGACCCTACAACATAGTATAGACCCCCCTCTCAATTGCCCTAATGACCACTTTACCATCTTTGACGATTTCTCTCAAACCATCCTTGGACCTAATCTTGTATCCTTGCTGATCAAAGGTGCTTTCGGATAGAAGATTTCTTTTAACTCCAGGGACATATCTTACATTGCTCAATGTTCTCCTTTTTCCATCATGCATCTTGATGGAAACATTGCCAATGCCTTTAATATCTTGCTTCCCTGCATCAAGCATCCTTTGGCTAATAAGTTCTCAAAAGAAGAGAACCACTCTCTATGAGGAGTTACATGCATTGTGCAGCCTGAGTCTAGAATCCACTCTATTGTTAACTCATCTGCTTCAGCTGTCATAGCAAGAATCTTATCTCCACTAGATTCTTCAAATTTCTCAACATTTCCTGCATCAGCCTTCTGTGCTTCTTTGTCCGTCTTCTTTTTCCTACAATCCCTAGCAAAGTGACCTTCTTTATCACAATAAAAACATTTCTTATCTTTAGCTTTATTAATTTTCTTTTCACCATCATCATTCTTTTTCTGTTTACCCTTTCCTTTAGTTTTTTGTCCACCTTTCTTTGAGCCATTTTGTGTTGATTTGTTCTCGGATCTGTTGTCCAAGAACATCACCTCTGGTTCCTTTTTGAAGTGATTGTTGTCTATCACTTCGTCCATCAAAGAGTCAAGAACCCTGTTCACTGTTAGAGCATCCCCACTAGCATGCTTAACCATTGCTTGGTGTTATTGAGAAATTTTCTCCCCTGTGGCTTCAAGATCCTAAATTAGTTTAAAGAAATAATTCAGGTTGTCTTTTAGGGTTACTGTTGTATTCATCTTGAAATTGGCAAGATTGTGCAGTAAGGCCATTTTGTTTGGTAGGCACCGCTTAAAGTAAATCTCATCCAATTTATCCCATAACAGTTTTGCAGTGTTGCAATCTTTCACCTTTCTAATTACAAATGGTAAAAGATGCAACATCAACTTGCAATGTGCTAATCTTTCTTTCTTCAGATTCTTCACATGATCTGGCTTATCTTTATAAGTAACATCTATGGCCCCAAAGCATTCATAGGATTCAAGAAGGGATTGCATTTGTAATTTCTAGATTGCAAAGTCCTTATTTCCAGTGAACACTTCCATCTCTTTTCCCACCATCTTGTAGGTTCTTTGTAAAGACTGGTTCCTGAACTTTCTTCTTTGTGAATTCTTTGACTTGTCAATGTGGACAGAAACTTCGATGACTTTGATACCAATATGTTATGATCTTTTGCGTGGTTTCTTTTAGAATTGATGATGCTTTGCTTGGATTTGTATTTTGTAGAAATGAAAGTTTGCAGAAAAGTAAAGAAGACACAAGATTTACTTGGTTCGATGACACAAAGTTATCTACGTTCAATTGTTAATCACACATACCGGATTTTCACTAATGTCAAGAAAGAAGTGATACAAGAGATTGAGTGTTTGACAAAATAACTGCAAGAGCTTCTCACAAACTCCCTGGTACTCTTTTGATAAGTACTCTATCACTCTCTCAATTTTTCTCTCTTGAATCAGAAGACTGAATGTAAGCAATAGCTTATAATGTTGCTGTTTTGATACTTGAAGCTTGTCCTATTTATAAGGGTTGAAGACTGTTGCCTTCGGTTGTGTTTGAATGAGTTAATGTATAATGTATGTGTCATGCACATGTTCTTTAAAACTCAGCCTTACTCCTTCTATTCACATTTATCAGACAATCCCTTTGTGTTTAATGAAATGCTGCGTTTTGCTTATGTGCTCCTCTTATGCTGTGTGTTTTGTCTCAGCTTTTGATGTGGTTCATGTGAGTCTCACATGAGTGACTTAGACTTAGCTCAAGTCTTCTAACTTTACTTCGAATGTTCTAGAGTCCTCTCTTCTCTTCGTAAGCTTCAGACAACCCTTTTCTTTCTCTTTTAATTCTTCATTTGTGTTCCTTTGTCTGATGAGTTTATGTGAAGATTTGTGGAGAATTTTGTAATTTCCTTCACACTTTCCTCCTGTAAGATCATATTATATACCTCATTTATGTGTGGCAAAGGCTTCATCATCAAAATGGTGCCTCGTGCATTCTTGTAATCCTTTTTCAATCCCATCAAGAATTTCATGAGTTGTTGATTTTGTCAGAGTTTTGCGATTGTTGGTGCAACCTCACATTAACAGGTAGGAATGTCGATTAGTTTAATATATTCGTCCGATAACTTCTTTAGTTTATTGTACTCAGAAATAGAAATATTATCTTGATTACATGCTGTTATATTTTGCAACTCAAAAATTCTCGTTCCTTCACTATTCTTATATCTTTGTGCCGATTCATTCCAAACCTACTTTGTAGTTGAACAATACAAAAGACTGTCGGAAATGTCTCAATGATAGAACTTTATATTTGTTATATCACTATACTATTGCAACGAATCCAATAAAGGAACATAGGAGAGTCATAATCAGGTTTTGGTACATGTTCCATCGAGAAAACCCAATTTATTCCTCATTAGAAGAGAAATCTCACATGACATATTCCAATTCTCATAATTTTCTCCAGTAAAAATCTTGGTTAAGAGCTTATAGTCAAGATGATCATCAATTGAAAAGTAAAATGCATGAGAAGGATCAAGAGTAATCGAAGTCATAGGTATACCAAAATTTGTTTTAGTAGACATTATTTTAGTTGATTCAATAAAATGTCGAATCTATGAGTAATATTAGCTAACAATGTAGTGGTAGAGAAAAATTGCAGCAGAATTTTGATTGAAAGGTGTAATGTCCACTAAATGATTGATGAAGCAAATCAATGCATCGAAAAAAAGAAGAGATAAAATGAAATTAGATTATAAACAAAAGAATTAATTTGATCAAAAGAAGTACACATAAAAATTGGTAGCTCTAATACCATGTCACTATTTAATGCTTTCAATATTTTAGATCTATTTTAGTAAAGAATAGCAAGCAGTAGAGAGGAATATGTAGAGAGAATTTTGTGTACTTCGTATTATTATTCAGTTCTCTGTTGGTATGTACAGAGGAGAGATACATACAGCTCTTATGCATAAGAAAGAATAAAATAACCAACTTCTAACAAACGTGAAATTGACTTTGAATAACCTAACAAACTAATGCTGAGTTGGTATTTGCATGTGCTCCTGTAACAACAATAATAAGAATTGAGAAATCATTTCATTTCCTTCGAATCATTTTT
>JAOQMP010000006.1:39123647-39139553 GCA_027563575.1 Erythroxylum pedicellare
CATTAGTCGCTACGCATGAATTTCAACATAACAATTACGGATTATATCGAAATTCTAGCAATGGGTTTGCAATTAATTATTCAATGAACACATTAGAATCATCAACTCACAATCCCCAATGGGTTCATACACATATAACTAAATAATAACGAAAATCTGATTATCCATACATAATACCCAAATCAATTAATATAGGATAACACAATCAATCCCTAATAAGAGAAAGAAACAACAAAATAATAAAAAAATACTTAACCCAGGTTTTCGGCATCGATGTTACCTCCCACCCGGCATCAGGAATTTTAGCCCTTCATAGGTATTTCCTGGAAAATTGCGTCAAGCCCCTATCTAATGTCCCACTGAAAACCTCTTATTGCTACCCTCTCTTTACTGTAGCTGTAGCTTGATTTGGCAATTTAATCCTCCCAGCCTCTTGCTCCTCAGCGCTACCACTTCTCCTGCATTCTCCAGCCATAAATCGCAGCACCTTCTCTAGTAAAATAGCTGCCCAGCCAAGCCAAAGCAGCTCCAAGGCGTAGGTGTAGGTTCACGCCTCCACATCCACGCTGCTACGCCTCACTGTGCTTCTAATGTTTGATTGATTAGACAAATAAAGATGCAACTCATTTAAAAACCTCACTGCTCACGCCTCTCCAAAAACATAGACGCGTTGTGCGTTTAACGCACAACACCTATGTTACGTGCTTCTCCTAGTCTGCGTCCCTGTAGCATTAATAAGACAAATTAACTTGGTGATCCAAGTTTTATTCATACCTATTCACGCTTCTCATTTCCGCGCCTGCCTTCCTTCAACGCTACGTTTAACGCAATGTACGCATGCATTTTAGGCCTCCTGTGCTGTCGTTTTGTCCATAGCTTCCAAGCTTGTTCCATTTTTCTTATCTTTTATTCATTTTTATTTTTTTCTTCTTCCTCCATAAAGACAAGCAAAAATAAACATTTGAATAATGACCCATATGTGATGCTTTCGACTCATTTTAATTTCTTTGCTTCCAATTGTACCTAAACTAATATATAAATTAAAGTGAGTGTCTTAAGCATTTTTGTATCATTAATCACTAAGTGTAAATAATTAAATGCATTAATAATTAAACACATATCAATACTAGAAGATATGTTTCGGGGTTGTGTGTTAGAATTTCAAGAAGTTGGGATAATTATCATCCTCGAATGGAGTTTGCTTATAACAACAGTTATTAGACTAATATTGGCGTGGCACCATATGAGGCTCTATATGATAGAAAATGTAGAACTCCAATTTGTTAGACTGAATTATGTGAAAATAAGATGATCGGGCCTGATATTGTGAAAGATACTGAAGAAAAAGTTCAGGTTATTTAACAAAGATTGAAGACTGTCAGTGATAGGCAGAAATCCTATGCTGACCTAAAAAGAAGAGATATTAAGTATTAGATAGGAGATAAGCTATTCTTGAAAGTATCACCATGGAAACATATACTTCGGTTTGGAAAGAAAGGTAAGCTCAGTCCACGATACATTGGTCCTTATGAGATTTTTAAGAGAGTTAGACCAGTAGCTTATCAATTAGCCCTTCCTGGAGAGTTGGCCAAGTTACATGATGTATTTCATGTTTCGATGTTGAGAAGATATCAGTCGGATGATACACATAAGATTCATGTGTGAGAAATTCAAATACAACCAGATTTAACTTATGAAGAAGGGCTTGTATTTATTTTATCCAGAGAAGTCCAACAACTCAGGAAAAAGGAAATACCTTTAGTGAAAGTACTTTAGCAACACCATGGACTCAAGGAAGCAACATGTGAACTATCCTCAACTATTTTGATCAGGTATAAATTTTGAGGACAAAATTCTTTTAAAGGAAGAGAATTGTAAGGCCGTAAATTGTACCCTAGTTGGAATGTTACATGTTCATAAAAGTACATGTATGATAGGTGTTAAAAATTGTGATATGATTAAGAATTGCATACGCCTAGAATTTTGGTCTAATGGATTATATTTAGTGATTTGGAATTAATTGATACCATTAGACAATTAAGGTATTAAAATGTACATTTGGATTAGAAAAAAGGTCAAGTGTCAAGACAAGTTGTTATGAAAAATTGGATGAGTAAGCCTATGAGTTAGTGACATTTGACATAGCTAATGTATTGACATTTGACAACATTAGTTGAGTGACAAGTGGCGTAACTGAATTGTGACATTTTACATCCACACATAAAGACATATAGATGGCTTCATTGAGGGACAAGTACCTTATCTTCATGTGTGACATGTGGCTTAATTAAACCAAGAACACCTAGCATCCAAAGAGTTAGGCAAGTGGTGAATCATCCCTCATTCTTGATGTTTCTTCCTTCTCTCTTCACTTTACTCCACTCAACTGAAACTCTCCTACTCTCTCATAAACTTCTAGAATTTTTCCATAATTTGAAGTATCATCACTTGACATCTTTATAAGTTACTGTATCAAGAAGTAGGTCTTGCTATTTTATGTGTTATTGTTGTGTTAGTGCTGAAATTTTCACCTTAGTCTAGGAGCTGTGTTTGGTTGCTTAGAAGACTAGTTGGCTTGCTTCTTTGGAGTTGTTCTTTGAAGGTAAGGGAATGCTAAACTTGATTTCATGTTATAACATGAAATGTTCGATACTTAAATTAAATAGAATATGTGTTAAGATTATGACAATCACATTCAATTTCAAGTAGCACTTTCAATGTTTTATTCATTCATAAAACTCCTCGGACATTTCATGTCTGGAATTCAGTACACATACATCACATATCAATTCAATTTAGTATCAAACAGAACAAATAACGGTGAGACCATCTTAGGTTACTCACAGGACACTCCTGTATATGCTATTTCCTGGATGGTCCGCCAATGTTGGAATGAAGGCATACATCTTGAGCATCTAAATACACATACATTGTACATATTACTAACTTGATCAATCAAATACATATTTAACTATGCACATTTATATGTGCCATGTGCAATACATGCTCAATGACTATCCAGAGTATGTTTCCTTAATCACAATTCATAATCATTCAAACATTAACACTCAAATATGTCTTGTTAACATTTAGGTTAATACCTTAAATACACTTGATCATCCTCAATTCATTAACTGTTCCAACTTTTTCATCAAAACAAACTTTTGGGTCTACTTTGCATCATCATTATGAAAAGGAAACTGGAGTATTTATGAAACATTTTATTCTATAAAATTTTTCCCATACGTCTTAATTTTCTAATCACACCAAGATCATATAATTTGATTTAATATACTAAAAATTATACTCTAAACATTGCAGACTATTTTTATACTGCAACAAAACTCTTAATTCAATTTCAAATCAGATTTTATAATTCTTAAAGACAGAAATAAAAATCTATTTCTTAAGTAAAATTGTATCCATATGTCTCTAGTTTACTTTAAATTAATAATCAACTCACTTGGAGATCTACAGATCAAGATATGACAAAAATACTAATGTATGTTTAGTGAAAGCACTACAGCTAACATATTCCAACAAATCTTCTTTCATTTTTTTCCAAATTGTTTTAAAATTTATACCAAGGTTAAACAACCTCTTTATAGTTCATCAATTATACCTATATTAGGCCTGAATCATGCTCCAATTCCTCATTAATAACATCTCATACTCCAGTTCAAAATTATTCAATTAATAGCTCACAAATTATCAAACTAGAAACTTTGACATTATTATACATATGGTCCTAGTTCTTTCCCAATTCAAGAACATCAAATTAACATATTTCTTTGGATATCCACCTTCATTATACTTAAAATCTAGACTGAATTCATTCATCAATAAATCTATATCCCACAGTTTTCATATAACAAAAACAAAATAGAAACACTTCCAATTTCATACAACATTTTCCAGCACATATCTTCACCAATATCACATGCATTTCATTCCAATTCAAGCATCATTCTTATACAATTTGACATTACATGAAACTAAGATTGTTACTTACCTATTATGCTTCCAATTCAATACAAAACTTCAAATTAAACCAAGTCTCCATGCAAGCACAATCAACCTAAACTTATGGTGAAAGCAAGGTGATTTTTAGACAGCAATATGAAGATCATAATTAGCTAGTTTTCTTGGTAATTTGGTGAAGGATTTAGGTGTGGTTATCATGCATAACTTTAGCTAGGGTTAAGACCAAAATACAGAGAAAATTTGGAGCAATTTCGGTGGAGAAATGTGAGGGAAACAACAGAAACATTGATGCTGGAATTTACTCCATCAACATGCTAGGTGTCACCATTAAAGCATAACACTTAACCTAAGGCATGTCTTACATTTGCCTAATCAAGATGCTGCCACTAATCCAATCAAGATGCTGCCACTAATCCAATCAAGATGCTGCCACTAATCTAATCAAGATGCTGCCATTTTTCCCCTACTTATGTCATTCCAAAATTGGTCCACATGTCACATAATAATTGGTCCAATTGTCATTTAATTACTAGTCCATTTTTCATACATTCAACTATGCCAAATGTCACTCAATTTAAGGCTTAATCATCCAAATTTTTCATGCATCAATTTATCCTACCACTTAAAATTTGTCCTAGTCCAAATGTACATTTTATTTCATCAATCTCCAAATTAATCACAATTAATTCCAATTCACTAATTGAAATCCAATTATACCAAAAGTCAATACATATTAAATCACAATTCACATCATTTTCACTTAACATTTTTCATACCCCGGGACATGTCAATTGAGTGCCATTTGTCTAATTCATAATTCATGTGTGCATGCTCATATCATGCCTTTGAATATAATTATAATAATCATGTCACAATTGTGTCAATTTTGCTCTACATACTGACACTCATATAACTCATTAGTCTAACTCTTTAAATATCTCAATCATTTGAGAGACGGGATGCTATAATTCTCCCCCTTTAAGACATTTTATCCTCGAAATGCCTAGCTAACTATTTCAATAGATGGGATAATATTGTCTCATGTTTTTATCAAACTCTCAATTAACTTCTTTTCTTGAATGACTTTCACCAATCATTCGATTTTCTCAAATTTCTTATTTACCTATCCTTATGTTTAACCATTTTTACTTGTTTCTCCACACATTTCACATCATTTAACTTCCGAAGTTGGTAACACATTCATCAAATCTAACTTGTATCTTCCGAACATATTAGTATAGAATATAGTATGGATCTAAGTTCTTCTTGCAATAGCAATAGTGTTATCCTAAATTCAAGAACCCAATAATGTAGTTGGATGCTTTACAATAGATAAAACACATGCAATCACTATAATATGTTCATTTTTCTCATGCCTGAGTTTCATTTCTATCTAAATCTAGTATTCATTTCTGATTTGTACCATATTCATCATTCTTAGCAGTGGAACTTTTGGTCTACTTGATACAATTCAATGAAAGTCTTCATCAAAAGAAGATTTCTCTCTGCAATCATCAATATTATTCACATAATCCTTATTAATCAACTATTTCCATCTTTACTTTTCAACCATATTACTACAACAAGATCAATTATTATCATATCTCACATGACTAGGTTGTTCTATATATTAAAACTCCATGAAGAAGTAGGCAAGTTCATTTACTTTTATACTTTAGTAAATATCATCAAGATTATTAGATCTTATCTAGAGATTTATTTTCAAGAAATCACCATTTAATATCTTAAGCTAATGATCCTTTGATCTCAGTTGATTCTGGATAACATTCAAGCATTCTGTCATTATATAAAAATTACTTTTCCATAGTAGTTATCATTTCAATGCATTCACATAATTTCATGCTTCCACTATGCTACTATGAGTCATCTCATAATTTTAACTATGGGGACCATATCCAAGTATATAATACGTATGTGTTCAATAACATCATTTGTCAAGGTAATCACATCATCACATATGCATTCTTAATAACTGATTAACTTTACCTTGAGGACTTCTACATATCTTGTTATCATTTATTTTGTCTTATTTACATATGTTCTTAATCAATTCAAATTATAGATACATAACCGTCATGAAATTTTGATCCCAAATCCATTGACATAATGCTAAATCATAACTCATATCACATTAATCAAACAACCATTTCAATTCCAAGTTCAACCTCTCAATGTCATAGGAAACTTTGTTTTCTTTCAACTTGGCTTGTAATATCATCTTCACTGATATAACCACAAATACAAACACTGATTCTTTATCTAACATATCAAACCATGTAGTATTTCTTATTTCTAGTTATCCACAAGCTTTCATTTTCTTACTCTCTGACAGATCATAATTCCTCTCATTGTTTCTAATAGCCCAGACTTCTAACAAATATCCATGCTTGTGACTTACGTAAATATGACTCAGAGTGGGGATCAGTTGCCACTGGATGATATGATATATTTGAGATGCATGTATCTTGACACATATTTTTAAAAAATGCCCATGTAAGATACTAAATTTGGGCTCTAATACCAAAATGTAACACACCACTCTCATAAGGCATATTCTCAAACATAAAGACGATATTTAAGAATATACTCTACATAGATGGTACATTAAGACTATCGAAATAACACATTACAAAATTTTTACACATTAGAAATATCTTAAGCAACACATATTTCATTTAAGCCCATTTCAATACAAACATATTCAATCAGAAAGTCATTACATTTCAAAATTTATGTGTACATAATACAATAGTTGCATAAAGCAATGCTTAATACAAATTAACTGAAGACATATGCAGGTGCTAACTGATCATGGCCCCTAACTCATGCTCATTTGTAGTAGCTGAGCTCCAATTGGTCTAATTGGATAACTCATCTAAACCTAAAAAGTCACGTTGCAATTTTGGTAAGTTTTGCTAACCCAGTTGAGTAACCATTATTGATGGTTCACTCTTATCATACAACACAACAATTCATGTTATCATAAAACTCACCTTAACTTGATTATCATCAAGTAATATCACAAAGCACTTTGTTCACAAATGTCACATTTTAAATACAAATCTATACAATTCATCATTTCACTACAATTTCTATAAATTATCACGTATTCATACAAAAAAAGTCCTCAAAACAATGCAGTCATTCAATTTATTCATATCATATGTGAATGCAATGTTTATGAGACTCAAATCCATTTATTACATTGTTATGACCGTGTGCCCTTTTCACTGTCCCGTATCCGTTGTGGATATCAGGCTCTTTCATACTGTCCCTTATCCGTTGGAGATACAGGGCTTATTGCACACATTTAGCCTTAGACTCTTTCCACAAATGTCTGAGCTTTAAGGTCTTTTTCACACGTGACATCAGTAACAACTGTCTTTATATTTCATGCATTGAAATGAAATGCATTCCATAAATTCATTCATTATGCTCATTGCGTCACATTCGCATTCTTTCTCATTCACATTTGTCATCAGACTTTTAGTCTGGCATTCAAAATTTAAGTTTAGAAACAAGTAGTCAATCACATTCACATTCAAATAGCACTGTCAATGTTTTATTCATATATTAAACTCCTTAGACATTTCATGTCTGGAATTCAGTACACATACATCATATATCAATTCAATTCAGTATCAAACAGAACAAATCAAGGTGAGACCATCTTAGGTTACTCATAGTACACTCCCGTATATGATATTACCTGGATGGTCCGGTAATGCTGGAATGATGGCGTACATCTTAAACATCTAAATACACATACATTGTACACATTACTAACTTGATCAATCAAATACATATTCAACTATGCACATTTATATGTTCCATGTGCAATGTATGCTCAATGACTATCTAGAGTATGTTTCCTTAATCACAATTATAATCGTTCAAACATTATCACTCAAATATGTCTTGTTAACACTTAGGTTAATACCTTAAATACACTTGATCGTGCTCAATTCATTAACCATTCCAGCTTTTTCCATAAAACAGACTGTTGGGTCTATTTACATGATCATTATGACAAGGAAAATTGAGTGTTTATGAAACACTATCTTCTAGAAAATTGTTACCCTATGTCTTAAGTTTCTAATAACACTAAGATCATACAATTTGATTCAGTATAATGAAAATTATAATCCAAACATTGCATACTGTTTTTATACTATAACAAAACTCTTAGTTCAACTTCAAATCAAATTTTAGAATTCTTAAAGACAGAACTAAAATTATATTTCTTCAGGAAAGCTGTATACATATGTCTCTAGTTTACTTTGAATTAATAATGGAGATCTACAGATCAAGATATGACCAAAATACCGATGTATCTTCAGTGAAAGCACTACAACTAACATATTCTAGCAATTCTTCTTTCATTTTTTTCCTGATTATTTCACTTTATACTAAAGTTAAACAACCTCTTTATAGTTCATCAATTATACCTCTATTAGGCCTGAATCATACTCCAATTACTCATCAATAACATATCTTATTATAATCCAAAATTATTCAATTAAAAGCTCATAAATTATCAAACCAGAAACTTTGACATTATTATGCATATAGTCCTAGTTCTTTCCTAATTCCAAAACATCAAATTAAAATCTTTCTTTGGCATAAGTCCACCTTCATTATACTTCAAATCCAAACCTAATTCATCAATCAATCAATATCACATGCATTTCATTCCAATTCAAGGATCACTCTTATATCATTTGACATTACATGAAACTCAGATTGTTACTTACCTATTAGGCTTCCAATTCAACACAAAACTTCATATTGAACTAAGTCTCCATGCAAGCAAAATCAACCCAAACTTATGGTGAAGGTCATAATCAGCTAGTTTTCTTAGCGATTTGGTGAATGATTTAGGTGTGGTTTTCGTGCAGAACTTTAGCTAGGGTGAAGACCAAAATACAAAGAAAATTTGGAGCAATTTCATTGAAGAAAGGTGAGGCAAACAACAAAAACATTGCTGCTAGAATTTTCTCCATCAACATGCTAGGTGTCACCATCAAAGCACAACACTTGTCCTAAGGCACGTCTTACATCTGCCTAATCAAAATGTTGCCACTAATCGACTCAAGATGCTGCCATTTGTCCCCTACTAAATCAATCCATATGTCATTCAAAGATTGGTCCACATGTCACATAATAGTTGGTCCAATTTTCATTTAATTACTGGTAAATATATCAAATGTCAATCAATTTAAGGCTTAATCATCCAAATTTTTGATGTATCAATTTATACTACCACTTAACATTTTTCCTAGTCTAAATGTACATTTTATTTCGTCAATCTCCCAGTTAATCATAATTAATTCCAATTGACTAATTGTAATCCAATCATACTAAAATTCAATACATACCAAATCACAATTCTTATCATTTTCACATAACATTTTTCATACCCCGGGATATGTCATATGTCAATTGACTGCCATTTGTCTAATTCACAATTCATGTTTGTATGCTTATATCATGCCTTTGAATATGATTATAGTAATCATGTCTCAATTGCACCAATTTTTCTCTACATGCTAACACTCATATAATTCATTAGTCTAACTCTTTAAATAAGTCAATCATTTGAGAGACGGGATGCTACATTGAAGGTGTATGAAGGAGTTAAGTTTTAGAAGCAGTTCGAAGGTTGGGGGTGAGTGAACCTTTGTTTCACTCATCCCACGATTATGGGAATTATAGGGTATATTCCCACGATCGTGAAAAAGGGTTAGGAAGGTGAAAAACTTGGTTTTGTGCAATTGTTGACATATATAAGGTTAAGGAACTTAGTAATAGTTTAATTGAATTTAATTGAGGTTGAAAATGAACTTAGATGATGTTAGATTAGTTGAGTAGAAGTAAATCTAGTTATGGACTATTAATTGAGGTAATAAATTAAAGAATGTGTGATTAATTAATAATACATATAATGTCAAAATGGATTGTATGTTCAAGATGAATGTGTTCTTAATAATACAAATGTGTTCCAAAGATTTATGTGATGTGAGTTAGATATAAATGTTTATGATTTGGGAATTTACATGATGTTATGTAATATGTAACGACTTAATGTTTCATTTATATATTGATGTAAATGCTTATGTTTATAAGGCATATTAAGTTTGATAAAAAGGAAGTGAATATGTTCAATTTGATAAAAATGAAATAAAGATGTATATTATACACTACATTATTTGCTTGTGATTTTGAAATCTGAAATTGATTGTTTTAAAATTGTTGAGTCCTAGTCGTGGATAAATCGGCATGCCTAGAAGGTTCTGTAGCTACTCCTGTGACACTAAGGTGTCTCCTGATATTGATACTTTAGTTTCTTCTGATATTGACACTTTGATGTCTCCTAATATTTGACACAACAGTGTCTTCTGATACTGAGACATAAGTCTCTCCTGTTCTGTGATACCAATCGTGGTATCTTCTATTCTAGTCTCGTTATCCACTTCTGTAAAAAGGATTAGCAGGCTAATCTGGTTTGTATTTTGACATGTTCGATTCTATTATAAATAAGTTCGAATCTGAAATAAGATAATTTTTGATCTAATACAAGATGAATTCTGATCTGATACAAGTCCTGATCTATTTTGGCACAATTATGTTCTGTTTTAAGACTTTTGCATTATGTTCTGAAGCAATGACATTTTGTTATGATATTTATATGTTTTGCTCTGTATTGATGAATCATAAACTATTCTATGACACTTAATGTTTAGGTTGCTCTTAAATATGAATAACTAAAAACTGCTTATGATATGATTAGATTCTCAATATATGAATATGAGACGACTAATAGAAATTGTCACCATTATGTATCCTGTTTAGTGATTTCTCACTAAGCTTTCTGCTTAACTGGGTGGTTTTGCCTCCGTCTAGGTTTTGATATAAAGGTTTAAATACTGGGACAAAGACAACTGCAATGGTCAAGAAGATTGTGTTTTTTGTTCTGGAAATGTTCAGTTTGTTTTTAGTTGTATTTAATGTAATGAGACATATTGGAATTTGTATTTTGTGTGTGTATGGTTTGAAATAACTATAGCACAGGTCAGAATTGGATTTATGGTATGTATTTTGACAAGTTCAATATGTATGATGTATATTATGTTTTGTTTATAAAATAACTCCTAATGGATTGTAATGTTTGTTTGCTTAAATTTCTAAAAATGCATGTAAGGGACTCTTTAGTATGTTTTGGATTTTTTGGATCTGTTTTGTGTACCATCTACATATCCTTCCATGGGTATGTAGTTGTAACACACCTTTTGTCCAAGGCTACCTCTAGATTGCTCAGTTTCTAAGGGTGATGAATGTTAATTGATCATGAGTAGAAACTTTGAATATTGAGTTATTGCTATAGGTTTTGAAAGCCATTCATCTTTACTTACGGTTATCTATTCTTAGGAAATATGGAAAATGAGTAAGAGTTTTGGTTTTTGATTTTGATTTTGATGATTTGCTCAAGGATGGTCAAAAGCTAAGTGTATAAGAACTTCATATGTGCTTAAATGTTGATTCATTTTATTGCACTTAGTTATTAATGCCTTAAAAATGCGTAGGATACTCGCTTTAGCTCATATTTGATTTTAGGTACATTTTGGAAGTGGAGGAGCTAAAGTGACCCGAAAACATATTCATTAAAATCATCTTCTTAATGTCCATACTCTATTGATTCATGGAGCAAGAAGAAGAAGAGACAAGATAGAATGTGAAGTGAAGAATAAATAAAGAACCATCTCCTGGCCACACATTGGTATGTATGAGCGTGAGATCTCTTCTCACGCTCGTGCATCAGGTTGCATAGGTATGAGACCTTCTTTCACTCCTATGCCATGCTTCTCACTACCGTGAGAAGCTACTCATGAGTGTGACAAAGCATGTCACACCTGTAAGTCATAAGAAGGGATAGTTGTCCCATTTAAACGTAGTTTTTAACTATAAAGGGGAATGTTTGTGATGACCAAAATAACTCACTCGAGACAAAAGTGACTCAATCATTTTTTTGCATTTTCTCTCAGCTTTCAACACCAACAGAGGCTATGATGACTAATTCTTAGAGATTAAAGGAGAAGATGGAAGGCTAACTTCCCGATATTGGTTTTAAGGTGAAATCGATGCCTAGGATGCATGGTTAAGCATATAATCGATTTGGAATTGTTTATGTTATCCTTTATATAATTGATTTGGGAATTCATGTATAGATAATCATATTCTCGTTATCGTTAGATTGTTTATATTGTGAACCCATTGCTAGAATTGTTAATACAATCCGTAATTGTTATATTTGGATTTGTATATGGCAACTAATGGTTTTTAATCATTAGGGATAACGTAGCCTAGGTTAAATGACCCGAGCTTATGTGGTTGTTGCTTAGATTGGTTCATTTTCCATTTCGTAATGCGGTTGCCTAATTGAATCTAGAGATTGTATCCTAGGATATTTGGTTATTAGATTTAATTAACGATCATATCTTAATTAAACACGACCTAAGGGAAAATTGGGATTAAAAGAGCTTGTTGGTAGTCCATCAAATATAGTTTTAGGAGACATGTGAAAGCATTATAACAATAAAATATGTTTAGTCATGTGTAGGTCTAGATTGATCTGAGAATTGGGTTTCACACATACTCATCACTTCTATCATTTTCGACTGTTTTCTTTAATTAGTTCTCGTTAGTTTAAGTTACTTTATTTTCTAAATTCCATTAAATCACAAAACCTCCCTTTTTATTTCCTTTCATCCATTATTTTCATTATGGAAATTAACTGAACATTTCTTATAGATATGAACTTGACTCACCAGAACTACAAATTTTAGTATATAGAGTTAGGTAAATTTTAAAGTGTACATAACACGCGCTATCAAAAGACAATTAGGTTATAGATGAGAGTGGCTTGCACAAATTTGTTGATTGATCATATTTGAGCTAGAAATCAAATATGAATACATAGTTGAAAAGTCAAAATTAGTTTTTGATGCATTCATATTTTCTTATCTTTTTATACTCTTACACTTAGTTTTTATTCTCATTTGATATATAAATCACGTAACTTACATTGATTTTATCATTTTAAGTGCTTTAGGTATCAAGTAAGGAAAATTAAGATAAGGAGGGAGATTTAGGACTTTTGGATGTCATTTTCAGAATAAAGAGGTCGAAATACCCCAAGGTGACCGAAGTTGCAGAAATCCTAATCCTAATAGGATTAGGATTCCCCAAATCCTAATGTAACTAGGATTTCCTGTTTTGGAGAAAATCTAGATCAGGAGCTAAATCTGGCAAGGGATGGTAAAATCCTAATCCCAAAAGGATTAAGAATCCTACTTGAACAAGGAATCCTACTGCAACTAGGATTTCTACATTTTGGAAGATTCTTGTTCACCACTACAAAAAATGGATCCAGGAACAATCTAGATGGTCAGGGGACATGTAGATTGGGAGAAATGAAGATCCCTACTTTTTAGGAGAATTGATGAGCTGGCAGCACCTGATTGGTACACATGGATGACACTTACCGTCCAGTCAGCATGCCACATCACCCACCACGTCAGCATCTTAGGACACATGGGGCCTATATGAAAGCATGCGTGGGCTACCACTTAAGCCCTAGGAAATGTGTTTGACCTGGGGCGAAGCTTCTAGAAGATCCTAATTCTACAGGGAAAGAAAAGACCTACTTCTACTTAGAAAGAATTACTCTTTTACAAGGAAAGAAATACCTACTTCTATTTGGAAAAGAAATCCTCTTCTACAAGGAACGAAAGACCTACTTCTACTTGGAAAAGAAATCCTCTCCTACAAGGATTTGATGACTATACCTCCTCTAATATAAATAAGGTCCTTTAGCATTAGTTTTAGGGGGCGTTCATGTTTTCTCTCTTTTCTTTGAACTTGAATCTCTCTTCTTCTCTTTCTCTCTCCTACTTTCTCTCTTTCTCTTTTTATATAGAACCTAGTTTTATTTTCTCTTCTTCTTCTTCTTATAACCTAATTCTGCACTATGTTTTCTATGATGATCTTTTAACTTTGTTTTAATTAAAATCATGAAGTAAATTCTTTTTTCCAATTGTTGAGGCTATTACCTAAATTCATGGTTATTTTTATGAGAAGCATACACATATAATTGGTGAATCTATGATTGGAAATTTGTGCTCTTGATCTGGACATGATTGCTGAATTATGCATGTGGAATTGAAGTCATGAATTCAAATTTTGCATGAATAATTTTTATACTATCTGATTAATTTAATTGCTGGATAATAAATTAATTAGGTTAAGTAGTAGCAACTAATTAAAATTGAATCTTGTTTGTAGGTTTTAATTAGTTGGATCAAGGCGTAGGTTAATTTTATGCATGCTAGCTTTCTTGAAAATTAACATAGGTTTGACAGACTTGATTTTGATCTTAATGCTCTTGTTATTGTGTTGTTCATACTAGTTTGGGATTAATGCATTAACAAGAAGATTTTGCATGTCATGCTTGTTTTGAATGCATCTATCATTGCTTGATGAACCCTAATTTTCCAATTTAAGAAATAATTCATTTTCAATGATTAAAAATAATATAAGGATTTAGTGAAAACATTTGCAATTGGTCTTTAACTAATCTGAACTTTTTTAACTCAAATTTTCCTAGCAATTTCTCTCTTGAAAATCTTTGGCTTTATTTTAATTTTCTAAACTTAAATCACGTCTTCTTTTTTATCTTCTTGTTTACTTTTAACACAAGCAAACAAATCTCCCAATCTTGTCTTATTGTGTCACATAAGCTAGCATTAGTTCATGCATAACATTCACGCATACTTTGCTTGAAAGTTAAAAAAAAAAAATCTTCCTTGTGTTTAGATCTTTGTGGGACGATACCCTTGCTTCACTATATTACAAATCAACTTAAGTAGGGAATTAAATTTGTAGGCTAACGACAACCTATTAAAATACAACATGCATTAACCAACTTTAATTTTTCATTTGGCTTCACTTATATTTTTCTACTGTGATTTTTAGTTATGTTTCATCTTCTTAGTTTACTTTTAATTTAAATAAAAACAAATTTTAAAAAATAAAAAACATATATGATATTATAACAAAAACTAATACATGATCCTAAACAAGGATCATACAATTAAAGTCAAGAGAGGCTATACTAATCACTATGTACATTAGAATACAAAATATAAATCAAATTAACCACATTACTCTAAGTTTTTGGCTAACTGTACATTGCTTTCCATTATCAATCATAACCACTCTAATCATGTTGACAATTTGCTTGGCAAAATCATATTTATGTGACTCCTCATTCTTATAAAGTCTCCCTTTCATTTCTCTCCAATTGTAATAAATTACCATATGAAATGAAGTCTTAATAAGAATGTTATTCCTCTAATCTTCTTTGGTTCACTTAATGATAGTATTCAACGTCTCATGCCATACAAAGTTGAAGTTAGGAAGTTGTGGTATATTCAAATTTCGACTCCAAATTGATTTGCTATAGCACATTCAAAGAACAAGTGAACTTTGCTTTCATTCAATTGTTGACACAAAACGCATAAAGGATCAAAAACCTCTCAAACCACCTATCTTTGGTTCTTAGTCTATTCTTTGTCACTAGTCATGAGAATACCGCATCTTTGGGACTCAAAACTTGCTTCCATATGGCCTCAGCCCATAAGACTACCTCTAGTTGTTGCATTACACTTACATATTAGATAAAATTTTAAAATAAATCATTTTAATTAATTTAATTTATTTTAATCTCTTATATAATATTTACTAATAAATTATAAATAAGAATTATTATATTTTATTAAAATAAACAATCTAGTAATTAAAATTTTGTTTATATAATAATATTTATTTTAATATATAGTTAAA
>JAOQMP010000006.1:39139653-39153056 GCA_027563575.1 Erythroxylum pedicellare
TAATGAAAAGAAATCTTTATCTATAAACCTAAACAATAAAACTTTAAAATATTTATAGGATATAACATCCTCTCCACATGGTAAACAATTAAGTTGAAATTATACATTGCCTTTGTAATGTACATACAACATGGTCTTTTCGTTGGGCAAAAATGTAACTTCTTGCATTCTATGAAAGGATATGTTAAGAACACGTGTATGAACAAAAAGTAAAGTTGAAATAATCTGGAAAGCTCTTCATCTCTCATCCTTCTCAGTTTCTCTCATCTATTTTCATGTATTACTACTACCAAGGCTTACTTTGAAAGTAGTTCCGTTGCTGCCTTGATGGCTGATGTAGGGTTTTCTCAAGTTAGACTACTATGTTTTATTCTCAATCTTATTTGCTTTGCTTGTGACAAACATCAATGGGGTGGAGCAGCGGCAGCGATTGAGAAGTAGATTAGAAGAAGATACGATGGTGTAAAGTCGCCGGAGAGAAGTTGTCGGAGAGGAGAACTAACGTGTGTGTGTTAGTCAGAGAGAGAGAGAGTAGCAGAGGAGGAGCATCGGGTGAAGGGAGAGGTTTTGAAGATTTTTTTTCAGAACAATCCCCCTATTTTTCAAATTTTACAGTACCCGCCGGTACCGACTGATACTTTTGAACACGGTTGCGTATAGTTTTTATGTCGATACCAGCTGGTACAAAATCCATATCACTTATTCAAATTATAGGGCATTATTCTAGCATCTATGAATTTAAAATATTGGTGAATCGAGGTTCCTCACCTTGTAGCTTTTAGAGATGCTAATCGGGGGGAAACATCTTTGAAATTAACAAAATGATTCTTACTCATGTGTAATCTTGCTCAAATGGTCTACTAAAAAATTGTTAGCTCCTATTCGATCCTTGATTTCTAAGTCAAATTATTACAATGTAAGAATCCAATGGATGAGTCTTAATTTAGATTCCCTATTATCAATAAGTATTTGAGGGTTGTATGTTCCAAAAAATGGTCACTTTAGGTCCTATTTAGATATCTTTGATAATGGTTGTGTAATTTGAGAAATGTTTGGTGAATCACTTATAAGAATCTGCATTAACAAAAAAATGCAAATTTCTCTTAGATTATTAGGGTATGTTAAGCTTGAAATAAAATCATCCGTAGCCTTGTCAACCTTAATGCCCCCTAACTAAAACTACATAACCCAAAACTATTCCTTGTTGGACTATAACATGGAATTGTTCATAATTTAGAACCAAGTTTATTTATATTCAGCACTTTACAACTTTAGCCAAGTCATATAAACATTAATCAAAAGAATTTTCATAAATAGTAAAGCTGTCCATAAAAACTACAATGCAATTTTCAATTAAATAAGTGGACATTCTTATCATAAATCCTTATAATGTACCTAGGCATTGAACAATTCAAAAAAGGCATATGTCGGTAAGGTCCCAAATGTAGAAGTGAAAATCGTCTTTTCCTAGTCTTCTTAAGCTATGACTATTTGATAATAACTAGAAAACCGATTTAAAAAGTAGAAAAATGACTAATTAGCTAGTCTTTCTAACATTTCATCGAATGGTAGGAATTGCGAAATGATCTTTACCTATGGCAGCATTTCATGAATTATTTGCCTAACAATACATTAGTTGAATTTGACAAAAACTCATCATCCATGTCAATGCTGTAAAATTTTGGAGGAAATTTTAGTTCATTTAATCTAATTAGAACATCCTCAACAATGCCTTCATGATGCAAAATTAGACCTATCCTCTAACTGAATGATTGCTCTTGTTTCATTTAAAGGTTGTAAATTCAAAACCTTATAAATTGAAGGTGGTATAAGATTAACAAGTGCTTAATGGTTGAGCATAGACCATTCCCCCTTTTGATTGCCAATCATACATAGTAGTGAACATACTTAAAACTTTGCATTTCTTAGGTAATCTTCTTTGAATGATGGCTAATGCATTCTCTTTTACTCTAATCTTCCCATTGTTTTTTAGTTTCTTCTTCCTAGTGTCTAACTCCCTAAGAAAGTTGTCATATCATGAAATTTTCTTAATTGTATCCAATAATGAAATATTAACTTAAACTTTTCAAAATGTTTATAAAATTTCTTGCTTTGCTTTTTCCATCTTTGTTTTTGACAACTTACTAGGAAATAGAGGTGCATTCAAAAAATTTTGAATTGGGAAATGCATGTTTAAGAATTAGCTCTTCAGTTAATGCATATAAAGTTGTTAGTTCTGCTTCCTTTTTGTTTTTCTCATGCATTATTGAGTTCAGCCGGGCAATCTACACTTCCGAAGAGTCATAGCACTTGCATTCTATCTGGGCCTAATTTTTGCTTGAGATGGTAATTTTCTTACATTAGCCTCCATTTTATTTAAATCTTTTGCTTCTATAGAAGTCTTTTTATAATAGCTCCTCTGCTTACATCTATCATTCTTCATTCTACAAAAGTCTATTTTATAATAGCTCCTCTGCTTACATTAGCCTCCATTTTATTTAATATACTAGTACTGTCAATCTTTTTTTGTTTACATTAGCCTCCATTTTATAGAGATCCTCACTTACAAGGCAACAAAAAGTAGGCAATAGATGAATCAACCCCAATTTTAACTAAAAAACTACATCAATATTCAAAATTTGATTCACAATAGTTGTTGGTTCATATTATATGTTACTAACTCCATTAACATCATTTGTTCCACCATTTCTTCTTTGAAAACTTCTTTTCCTTCACTTTCATAATCATTACTCAAAAGACATGAAAATTGATAACTTATACTCTTGCCTTTTTTCCTTCCTATTTGCTTTTACGGTCTTCTCAATCTCTTGATCAAAAACTAGTTTACATATACTAGAGGATCTTAAGATAAATCAGTTCACTATTAAAGAAAATTTATATAAAAATTTCTCTGACAACAATGTCAAAATTTTAACTGGTAGTCAAAACCTCTAAAGAATTCTTTTTGTAGAAATACAATAATAACCAGGTCGAACCTAAGGGAAAGTTCACTAAGTATTCCTAAAAGGTACTAAAATTAAAGGAACAAGGAATTTTTAAATAAAATTTTTAAGTAATAAATTTTAAAAATTATTTAGGGTAAATTAAAATTTCATTACTCAATTTTATGGCTAAAAGTCTATTCTTATAAATCAATTAATCGCAAAAGTGAAATAATTATTCTTTCAATTCAATCAAACATCTCGATATTCCTCAAAGATAAGAGAAATATATAAAATCAAAATTAAATTAATCAAATGAAGCTTTCTAATCAACTTCTTATTATAAAACAAACTCACTAGTAAATCATACTTTTATTTTACCTGACAATAGCATTTGTTGTTAGTTTATAAAATTTATTCTAGTTTGAATGATTTTACTTATCTTATTCCACCATGTAAATTAAAGTGAAATAAGAGATAATTAGATTAATCCACTTTGCTTCTTATTTTATGTTATATTAACATAAAATTTGAATAAGGATAAAGACGAGCTTGATCATGAAAGGATTACAATGGCAAGTGTTGCTTCTCACAACAGACGATAGAAATGGTGTTTGTTCCCTTTAAATTGAAAAATAAAAAAGAAATCAATTGATTATATTAAGAAGTTGTTGAAATAATCAGTTCAACCATAAAAATCTTAAACTGATTAACTTTTTTATTTGATTTCTAATTTTTTGGTTTGATTTACGTTAATAACTCATATTGTTAAACATTGACTAGTTTATTAATTAATTGGTTGATTTTTATAAAATAATAAGTTCTTATAAACTAAAATAAACCAATTAATTTTTATTTAATAATCTATTTTAATTAAACTTTTAAATTTTTTATTGTTAACGATAATCGTTTTCCTTCATATTTTAAATTATTTAATCTTTATCTATCTTTATATCAGTCTAATATCAATTGAACCTTTTAAACCTTAAATATATTGTCTTACTAGTTGAACTTCTGGTTTGATTTTCAAAACATTAGAAAAAATAAAGTGACCACATAATATGGATACAAAATTGCTAGATACAACAACTAAGATGTTGACACAAAAATCCACACTACCTTTGCATTCTCTATTTACTGTTGATTTAATAGTGTCCACTTCATCAAAGTCTATGAGTGAATTCAAATTGGGTATATGACTATTTATTATTTTCTTTATGTGAAGCCTACTGTTGGCCTCTAAAAGAACTAATCCCTCCTATTTAGTTTGAAAATAGTAGCCCTCATGATTTGATATCGAGGATAAGTTTTAGGAGATTAGATGTTGCTTATCGACAAGATCTGCCTTTCCCACTAATTCAACCTTTCTGAATTTGTCAAATTGAAACAAGGCTCCTTCTCCATCTTATGATAAAAACAACCATTTTTAGCTTAGGGTTCTTCCTTATAAATGTAATAGCATAGCACTAGATGTGTATGATGAATGTGGGCTTTTAAACCGCTCAATTATGATATTAACAGGTCAAGATAAGCCTATTTTAATATAACATTTGTTTAGTGTCTTAACTTCAATTTTATAACTCTATTTCAAACCCTAAACAAACTGAGATTTTCCCCCATAACACCTTTTTAATGTATACTTTAACTTTAATGAAGCCCACATTTCAATTCTAAATAGCAAAATACCACATAAAATGTAAATTTTCTTTTTTTTTCTCTTCAATTAATTCATAAAGTCTGGTAGTTATGTCAAACCCATAAAATAGTTTATAAGCCAAATAAGTTTAAAATAATGTGATAATTTCTCACTTGTCATCTTGCTTTTTGTTTTGAGAAAAATACACAGCTTTTAAAAGAACAACCAAATATTATTGAAGTTGCAATAGCAGAACAATATGAGAATGAGAAATTAATAATGAAACAAACATTAAGATTTAACGTGGAAAAGTCTCTAATATAGAGGGAAAAAATCACGAGACAAACCAACAAATAAATCCACTAAACTCAATAAGTATTTACAGAAAAAGTTGATCTCTCACCCCCACCCTGAATAACAATTTGTTTCATAAAGCTTCAGGATTGAAATCAAAATTAATGTCACAATCAACAAATGCTTAAACCAATCTAAAAAATAATCAAATAAGGATGAGAATCTAACTCTTTGTTTTTTCCTTACTTCTGGATGTTTTGGTCGTACTCTCTATCTCATATATGGAGCAAGGAGGCTCATCTGGCTTATAATTTAGAATCTTGATTAAGCTAAACTAACTAGATCACATCTTATCCTAATCAAATTATATCACATTATCCAATAAGATAACATCTCTATCTAAATAGGACTCTATTTGATAAGATTTATCTAATCACAAGTAATAAGAAATAACTCTTCAACATAAAAATATGAGAATGAGAAACTAATGGTGAAATAAACATCAAGATTTAATTTTAAAAATCCTCCAATGTAGAGGGAAAAAACCAAAGGACAAACCGACAAATAAATCAACTAAACTTAATAAGGATTTACAGGAAAAGTTGATCTCTCACCCCTACAATAGTTTTTCCCACAAAATTTTAAAATTGAAACCAAAATTGATATCATAATTAACACACTCTTAAATTAATTCCAAAAATAATCAAACAATAATGAGAATCTAACCCTCTTTGCTCTCTTTATACTTTTCCTTACTTTTGGGTGATCACACTCTCTATCTCATGTATGGAGCAACGCTCTAATGAGCTATTTTTAAGCTCTTCTGAATCTTAATTAAACTGAACTACCCATATCACAATTTTTCCTAATTAGATTATATCACAATCATATTATCCGATAAAATAAAATCTCTATCTACTCTATCTGATAGGATTTATCTACATACTAACTAATTAGATAAGAGATTACTTCTATTTATAATAATACATCCATATTTATAAAGAACTTTACTCCTGTATTTATCTTTTAAAGTTGTATATATTATTCTTCACATAATCCAATATTTCAAAATAGAACTGGTCATTTAACATTTTTAACTAATTATTTAATTTGGTTTAACTAAAATTATAAAATTATCTTTTGTGCAAGTATATCAATAAGAAATTTCACCATGATTAAGTGGCATTCAAAATAATAATAACCAGGAATGTGGTCCATCTAAGAACATTTAATCATCTTCTTTATGCTTGTGAATTATCTTCAATCGAAATTATGTTAAAACAAGTGGGATCCACAATTTTTTTGCATGATTCTGTGTGATTGAGACGGCAACGTTTAGAAAGAATCATGATTTAAGACTTAATCAGACGTTCCATTAGGACACGTCTCAAAAACCTAGTGGCCTCGAACAGTGCGCCGTTGAGCGTGACTTGCACGCGCCAACCACCTTCTATTTATGCTTCGAACCACGTCAGCTTCGTACTTATATTCGACATTGACAAGAAAAGGAGAAAAGGCCAGAGTAGACAGATAGAAACAAATTTTGTTACGGTGAAATCCGACGGGCTCCTACTCTGACGACGGTTTGTTATTCCGATCAGTACTTCAGATCTCGGAAGCTATATACGTCGATTCTGTTTCTGTTGTTTTGTGATAGTGCGCTATGGACGTTAAAGTTAAGGAAGAGGTTCTCGAAGCATCGGGAATGTCGCGACCGGTTCTCGGCACCTACGCCGGCGCCGCCTCGAAAGGCAATTTTTCAGTTATTGAGCTTAGTGATAGCAGCTGTAGCAGCAGCAGTTCAGACTCGGACTCCGATCCCGACGAGATCGTCGGCGGCTTCTTCAACGAAGATTCTCTCTCCGGCGATGGAGGTTCGAAGAAGAAGAGAAGGAAACTGGACGAGCTGGGAGTGGTGTTGCCGGTGGGGTTCCTGGCACCATTGCCGCCACCACTGGAAAATGGGAGTGTGAGTTTGGTGGGTCAGAGTTGTAAGCAGTTCTGGAAAGCTGGTGACTACGAGGGTGCTCCTTCTGGTGATTGGAGTTTAAATTCCGGTAAAAATCTTTTCTTTCCCCATATTTTGCATGTGAAGCTTAATGGAGACTTTAATTGTTAAATTCAATACCTCAAGAAACTAACTTCCCGTTTGCATGGGCATTAAAAGAGTCTTGTTTTTTTTTCCCCCCTTCCGCATAAGTCAGGTTATGCCAGAATTGGCAACTATTTTCTATCCAAACAAGCATTAGAGATTCGTGGGTTTCTTTTAGTTTTGTCTTGCATGTTGTTACATGGTTTATGTGAGCTGGGAATGCTTTATCTTGTAAAAATTATATACAAATCCCCTGCCACTTATATCTACCAGGATTTGACCTTCTTTCTTAGTAATGCGAGCTTCTACCACTTTCCCTTAAGAAATCCTATTCTTTTGCTTTTAGTATTCTCTATAAATTCACATTCTATGTAATTCGGTGTGTTTTCTAGATCTGAAGCCTTGCATTGGTGTTTTCTTATTTTGCAAAGTTCAATGACCGTGCTTTCTTGTTTTTTAACAATCTACAGGTGGCATGGATCATGTGAGAGTTCATCCCAAGTTTCTGCATTCAAATGCAACCAGTCATAAATGGGCCCTTGGCGGTAAAAATTTATAGTCTACCTCTCTGATTGTATAATTTGATAGCAAAATATTTGAAGTTGTTTCTTATGAGTTTTTAGTTCATTAACCTATATGATGCTTTGATTTTGTAGCTTTTGCTGAACTTTTAGACAACTCATTGGATGAGGTACTCCTTTGGAACAACTTTTTGTTATCTTGCTGGTGAAGTTTCTCTTTGCATTATAGGATGGTTTATTAATTTGATGCCAGGTGTGCAATGGAGCTACGTATGTCAATATCGACATGATTCCTAGTAAGAAGGATGGTAGCAAAATGTTGTTGATTGAAGGTGAAGTTTTGTAGATTTTGAATTTTCTATTCCTAACACCAATAATACTATATTTTTGGTGCTGGTTTCAAGCAGCTCTCCAATTAATTATATTCGGCCTGATCAATTTTTATTTTCTATTTTTTTTGCAGATAATGGGGGTGGAATGGGTCCAGATAAAATGCGGCATTGCATGTCGTTGGGGTATTCTGCAAAAAGCAAAGAAGCTAACACCATTGGGCAGTGTAAAGAACTATATCTGTGGAGTGACTCTTTCTGAGCTTTTATTGCTTGTTTTACATGTTTGTTTACTTGTTCACTCTTGTCATCAGATGGCAATGGATTCAAAACAAGTACCATGAGGTTGGGAGCAGATGTCATTGTGTTCTCACGTTGTTGTGGAAAAGATGGAAAAAGGTTTTTTCCTCGGTTTGCTTAATAATTACAAGTGCTTGTCATCGTCACTTTCTTAGCCAACAGGAACTATTACTCATAAGGTGCTAGGAACCTGAAGGACACAATGACTTCGTCATTGGGTCCATCAATGAGACATTTCTATTATAGCTTTGATCCTGGTCATTGTGTCTGATGATTAGGCAATTCTGTTATAGCTTTGATTCTTTTAAAAAATACCTTGGGGGTGGTTAAATACCTGATTGACTTTTCTATTATTTTTATCATCCGAATGCCACTAATAGCCTTGCTTTTGAATTTAGGCCCACGCAGAGTATCGGATTGCTATCATACACTTTTCTGAGGAGCACTGGGAAGGAGGATATTGTGGTTCCCATGGTAATACTCCATGTATTTAATAAGTACCAAAAGAACTTATGATCATCAATCTATGTGCTCTGATTCATGTCTGTCTGTCTATAAAGAAGTTTTTTTTGACAAAACTCTTCTTTTGCCAAAATTTTCAATGCTTGATGCACATTCTTTCCATTTATTTAGCAGCTTTAACATTTTGAGGTATAGAAAACTGGTAACAAACTATAGCTGTGAATCGCATTTACTTTCACTGGAAAAATAATTGTAGGACCTCTGCTTACGGGGCATTAATTACAGTATAGTTTCTGAAAACATTTTAGTAATCCTTTCATCGTTGTTGTAGCTTTAATTATCTCATATGCATTTATTGTTTCATTTATGCTGCATGGCATCTTCAAGTAATTCTGTCATTCATTGCCACCTATATGGGCACATTTTGGATCATGGGCATCTAGCTTACAAGTAAGACTGTTTGTTTTCCAATGGTCCACATAAAATGTGAATTCCATGTTTACTTTTTGAAAACTTATTATTGCAGACTTATATCTGTCTTTGTAATCTTTTGCTTGTTGAAATTTATATGAAAAGCTCGACTATGAGAAAGAAGGGAGGGGATGGAACAAAATGTTGCGACTTTCTGCTGATGATTGGAATAGAAATGTAGAAACAATAGTTCAATGGTCTCCATTCTATAGTGAGGCTGACCTTCTTTGCCAGGTGATTCTTCGCACTTAAATGACTACAACGAAACCCTGAAATAGCTGCATATCATCTTCTTGTTGTCATAAATGCAACTTGATGACTAATGATCATGCTTTTATGACATCATTGCTTCTGTTAAATTTCTAACTATCTTCATGCATGTAAAGGTTGATGCTTAGAGTATTCAGCAAGTCTGTGGCCTTTGACATCATCATGCAATGTTGGAATTTGTGGAATTGAGCAACAAAAAGTTGGGAGTAATGTTAATCAGATTAACATTCCTCATGATATCGTACTTTCCAGTCATTACTAAGCATGGAGTTTGAATTTAGTCAACGCATAGATGATCAAATATGTCCAGACACTGATTTAGTGGTTGTACTGGAAGAATAAAATAGTGGAAATTTCCTCATGTAGAAATAATTATGCTGGCCATGCAACTGTTTCATACTAACTTCTTTCCATTTGGCTTGTTGAAAAGAAGTGTGTAGATACTCCCTACACATTTCACCCTTTTATTCCTATTCCCCGATTGCATAAGGATGTTGTCCGCCTAGAATACGATCATAAAATTGAATATGCGAGTTATATCTTGTGTGTGACTTCGTGTCTATCAGTCCATGTACATTACTAATGGCCATCAATTTGTTCCTCATTTTGCAACAAAGGTTACATGATAGCTTATGTCTGTAAGTAGTAATTTTGTGATATGTGATTAACCTGTTATTTTTTGCATCTTATAGTTCAATCTGATGTCAGATCATGGGACACGTATAATAATATACAATCTTTGGGAGGATGATGAAGGATTATTGGAACTTGATTTCAGTGCTGATTATCATGTACATATTCAATGACTTTCCTTTCTGTAATAAACAATACAAGCTCTTCATATTGAGGGTTTCTTTAATGCTTGTTGTATGATGTGGAAGGATATCCAACTTAGAGGCGTCAACCGAGATGAGAGAAAAATACAGATGGCTGCAGAGTTTCCCAATTCGAAGCACTTCCTTACCTACAGGCACTCATTAAGGGCAAGTATTCTTGCTCACTTGGTTTCCATAACTTGGATTACCAAGCTCATCGCATCGTCTTTATCTTGGGCACATGACCTTGTGATGATTTTTTGATCCTTGTTGCTGACAGAGTTATGCCTCTATTCTCTATCTGAGACTTCCTCCTGGATTTCGAATTATTCTTCGTAAAAAAGATGTGGAGCACCACAATATAGTAAATGATATGATGCTGTCTCAGGAGATAACCTACCGACCACAACCTGGTGCCGATGGGGTTCCAAAGGACGCAAATGTAATTCACTACAGCTGTTTTCTTCTCATCTTTGCCCTGTCAAATATATTTCTGATTATTTCTATCTCCATATTTTCAGATGGCTGCAGTTGTAACTATTGGGTTTGTGAAGGATGCGAAACACCATATTGATGTTCAGGGGTTCAATGTTTATCATAAAAATCGTCTCATTAAGGTTTGATTGTTTTGTAGTAGTGGTTTTTTTAATAGCTCCCTATGGTTTCACAAAACTTGTTTTCTAAAACAAATATATTTAGGATTCCATAGGTCATTGTGGTTGTCTATATAAATTTATTAGCTAATTTTATAAAAATTTAATGAACCACTTGTTTTTTACAGCCATTTTGGAGGCTTTGGAATGCTGCAGGAAGTGATGGTCGTGGAGTTATAGGTACTTTTCTTTTTGAAATCTCATTGCATCTTAACAAAACCCTTATGTGTTTATGATATATTTTGTCTTTGCTGGTAGGTGTGTTGGAAGCCAATTTTGTTGAACCAGCTCATGATAAGCAGGGTTTTGAACGCACAACAGTTCTTGCAAGGCTTGAAACTCGTCTAGTCCAAATGCAGAAGACTTACTGGTTTGATTCCTTTTTCTCTAGATCTTGTACTAGTATTAATTGCTATTGAGGCGTACATTACTCTTAGGAACTTGATTCATTTAAATGTCCAAATTGTAATTTTTATAAATTCCCACTTAATCAGGTCTTCTTACTGTCACAAAATTGGCTATGCTCCAAGGAGAAACAAGAAACAGTGGCAGGAGTCTTCAGACAAAGGTATATTCCAGAATCTTCAAGTATTCTGATTTTCATCTTGCATGAAATATCCTGTTTTGTTACTCATACAAGTGGTCGTCAATGTTTTCTAATGAGCCTTTACACGGTTCTCCAAAATTTTCGTGGCTTATGCAGGAGTATCTCCTGAATATCATCCACACACATCATCCCAATCCAAGAAGCACAAAACAATGAGTGGGAAGATATCTTCTCTCAACTCTGGCAAGGGGAACAATAAAGCAAAGACAACACCTTCATCTAAAGGAACCAAGTCTTATGAACTTTCTTCACCATCTGCTGCAGATGACAGTGATAATGATAGACACAACACTTCTCCTGGAAGACAAGCAAATGGTAGCACTTTGAAGGCTTCTCAGGAAAAGCAACCTATTGAGAGTAATAGACTGCGTAAAACTAGGTTGTCTTCATGCTTGGAAGATAGTAGATCTCAGCAAGATAGCATTTCAGGAGGAAAAAGAACTGACCGAGCTGTCAGACATTCACAGTCAAAGGTTGGTACACATTTGTAAAAGTTTCTCACTAGAATTAGTCAGTTTAGTGCCATTTTCATGCTCTTTCAGATGTGGTGCACTTGGGTCCTCTGAGGTGGTATGATAATCTTTACAATATTATCCAAGGGAATTACCGGAGTATATGTCATCCAATTATAAAAACCATTGAGTTTTTCGGCATTTAATAGCATGACCTTCTGTACTTGTGTCAAAAAGAATAATTTCATTTGACAGGTAGATGAATTTGATGACAAAGAGCATGATGTTGCCAAATCTGATCATATTATTGAGCAATTGAAACAAGAGAACCGTGATCTGAAGGAAAGGTGATTAAATTTTCTATTCATTCAATTAATGTTCTCCACTTTCAGTCTTCAATAATTCTGTTTGCCTGTAGGTTGAAAAAAAAGGAAGGGATTCCTGGGAAATTGCCGAATGTCTTACAGTGCGAGAACTGTAAAACTCTTGAGAGAAAGGTATTTGACTTGTAAAAGCTTGACTTTTTTGCATCACTAATGACCATTCCAAATCTATGTATGCTTGATATATTTTTCCATACATCAAGCTTTTTCATGCATAGTTGTTGATATTTAAGTTTCAAATTATTGAAATTCAGACTTGATTACCGTAGCAAGAATTTGCCCTCTTCCCCCTCCCAAGAAAAGTGGGACTGAGCATAAGCTTTTGTTTCTTCTTTTTTTTCTAAATTTGCTTTTTTGTTCTTTTGATCCAGCTACAAGAGGCACAAGAAAAAGTTGAAGAATTGAACAAGGAGCAAGAGAGTCTGATTGATATATTCTCAGAGGAAAGGGAGAGACGGGACAAGGAGGAGGAGAATTTGAGAAAGAAGCTCAAGGTTTTTGCTCCCTAAATGAACTGCCATTTTTGTTTTTAATTTTGCTTTTATGGTAGAAATGGTGACTAAAATGTTGCTGTTTCTTTTCCTGTAGGATGCATCTAATACCATTCAGCAGCTCGAAGACAAGGGTAGGCTACTGAAAAGATGAAGTCTTCTAACTTGAAAGATTAAAGACAGGCTCGTGTATATAAATCCACTTGCTAATCCTGGAGGATCTTCATTTTGCTGATGCACTTCAGGGGAACCACTGACAGTGTTCTGCTTTCGTTTCAACGCATCTTGGTAGGACATAAAGTTTACAATGTGAGTTCTTAGACGGATGTACAGGGATGATATTTTGAATTGCCTTGCGTAAAACTTCCAGTTCCCTAATATAAGTTTTTGCTACCAAGAAATGCTGTAGTGATTTAATTCTAAGAAGTGTTGATCCTTTCATTTCTATAAAGATGACTATGAGAGTTGAGAGTTGGTAGAGAAACAGAAACATTCAGGACGAGTGAGCGAGTTGTGTGTTAGAAGTTGCCCGGCTCTTTTGTTTTTTTGTTTTTCTTTTTATGCATCTCCCTCCCGTTCAATTTCAGACAGACAGCCAACTTCCGAGTACTACTTGTCTTCTTGTAGTTGGATCTCCAATTTTTTGGAATGCTCCAAATTCTACTTGAGCATCTAAATCTGGATC
>JAOQMP010000006.1:39163121-39173882 GCA_027563575.1 Erythroxylum pedicellare
ATTAAAAATAATACAAAGTATTTAAAATGTTATAATTTCATCAAAACATCGTAATAAGAACAATATAGGTCTATAAGCATAATAACAAGAGTTCATGTTGAGAAACACAATACAGTATAAATGAAACCTAAAATTAAAAGACTGATGGCCTGTTTGGTTCAACGGAATAGTTATTCTATTCTTAGCATATTCCTATTCCATTCCTTAAACCTGTGTTTGGTTAAAAACAAACACAGAATAATAATCATTAAGAATATCTATTATGTAACTTTGAGAAATAGATAATATCAATCCCTACCTATCTTTATCTATTCCAAGAATAATTATTCCTATCCAAGACAACTTTATCCATCGACATCTTCCACTTCTTCGAGCCTCCCTCCCGAAACTTCTTCTCTTCTCTGGGTTCACTCTCTATTGAAAATTAGTTTTGTATAATAATAATAATAATAACAACAACAACAACAACAACAACAACAACAACAGAAGAAGAAGACGAAAATTAATAATAATAAGAAATTTAATCATAAAAATAAGAATAAAATTAATTGATAAAATTAATAATAATAAGTAGAAAATTTATAATAATAATTAATAATAAAAAAGAATACTTATTAATAATAAGAATAATAAAAATAAAAATAACAACAACAACAACATCAATAATAATAATAGGGGGAAAAAACAATAACAACAATAATAATAAGGATATTTTGGTCTTTTTGCTAGTTATTTCTTTGTCATTCCAAGTTTATATTTTCAAACCAAACATTGACATAGAAATTCTTTATATATTTCATTCATTGAACTAAACAAAGTAATACATATTCTATTTTATTCCTCATCTTTTCTATTCCTAAGAATAACTATTCTATTCCATTCCTTGAACCAAACAGATTGTCATAGTTAAAAGTTTGATATTTATATTGTAGATATAAAATTTTTCATATACTTCAGATATAAGTGAAATTAAAAGATCAGAGAAAAAAATGAAAAGCTTGAAAATTTATTCAATGACATATTCGCTTAAACCATATTGACTATAATTTTCATTTGATAAGAAGGCCTCATCATTGATAGGAGTCTTATTATCACCTTCATTTCAAATCCATTGCATTAAATGGTATGTCAATACTTTCCCTTACAAGATTATCTTCCTAAGTCACTTTCATTTATAAAACTTAGTTTCTTGGAAACTCAATCTATTAAAAGATTAATATGATTAAGGAAATTGAATTTATAAAACTACTTATTCTATTAAGAGTCCTAGTAAATAAACAAATTATATTCAACTTAATAATGATAATATGAACATACCTTTCTTGAAACTTCAAATTGTATCGAACAAATACCAAATCATTTAATCTTTTGTATTCCACTTTTTTTCTTTGGAATGAATGAATTCAAATGTACTCCAACTTCTTTCACAATCAGTTGCACTTACACATTAACTAATAATTCGAATTGTAAACTTTTGTAGTTATAGAACACCACTTCCAAATTGATCTCATCAAGTAATTGTAAAATAAAAAATGTAGTCTTATAAACAAAATAAAGTGAAGATTAATTGTAAAAGGTTAACAAAAGAAAAGAAATATATACATGTATTAAATTTGTCTCTTTGAAGTATTGCAATGGGCATCCCAAAATTGTCGCACGCATCCTTTTATACCTCTATTTATAAGTTAAGGATATCTTGCATTACCTCATGTGAAAAATATTATTGTAATAGTTAATAACATTTCCCTATTAAATTTATCTTTCTTTGTAAAATCTGGTCTAAAATAGACATTTTGATTTAAAAAATGCCCCAACTGTAAACAACAAAAAGTATAGTCTTTTTCATCTTTCATTAATGACCACAAGATGATATGTACATAAAGAATCCCTATTTTTTAGCTTGACCTTGATTGCTTTCTTTGCGATCTCTATGACATCATAAAAGTGACCAATTGTTGCTTTACCATCACTTTCAGGCAGACAAAGTACTTAAAGGCTCACAAACTTATATGAAAATTTAATATTGGGATCAAAATTTATGTTTTTTAAGTATGATTTTAGAAACTTCCATTCCAATATTAGAATGGACATGCTAAGATGTAACTCACTTATTAATTGAAAACATAATTTGTCTCAACTACTTCTTCATTTGAACAAAATACTAAAGTGATAACAAATTATTTACAAATCTTGTAATGAAAGGACGACATAAATTCCTACTATTTGTGAAATGTTTTCTCATCAAATTCAAAACCTATGCATAATTATAAATGAACTTAGCCATTTTCTAACTTTTTGCACATTTTTATCAATTATAGAAAAGTATCTACCATCAGAATTAGTTCTATTCAATATGTAGTACAATGAGTCCAACAGAAAATATTACACCTATTTTGTAATGTCATCCTAACTATTTTATAAGCAACATCATTGTTAATGTGAACTATACAAAATTTTTAGGGACAACTGGATTCACAAATTTATCAAATAAATCTAAGCTGGATGCATTAATAAACTTCAAAAACATTGTCCATTAGTAGAATAAACCAAAAAATCAATAATGAGCTCCTGTTTTTTACTTGTCCAGTTATCACACATGATTAAACACTCATGAGTTGTCCTAGTCATTCTTCTTTCACTTAAGTAACTTTCTATTTCATTAATAGAGTTGCATAAAATATTACTTCTATATTCATCAATTGAAGGAGCTTTCATACTAGACCATTAGAGGTAATATCATCCATCATAGGCTAATAAAATTAAGTATGAGTAGCATTGAATGACACACCTACATTACGCCACTATTTATCCATTGTCATCTCTATATTCTAGGTTGATTCTTTATATTATAATTCCCTGCAAATTGAAGGTTATGTTCTAAGAGTTATTCGTGGAGCAAAAAAGGTGGACACATCCCTTCTTCTCTTCCTCATATCAGTTGTAGTAATCCCTTTTTTATGGTTAAAAATACCACCATTAACATTGTCTTTATCATCTTGACCATTGTAAAACGAACTTCTACTAACAATTCCATAGTTCAATCTTAGCCTTCTTTCTTTCTAATTCTAATACTCTTAAATTAAAGTTTTCATATCATTTCACATTATTGTCAATTTTCTTATAAGGTTCTATATTCACTTTTGATTCCAACAAAACATCTCTTTAATTTAGTAATCCTTTCACTTTTCAAATGTTTGATACAATACAAACAAATAGTATAGTTTTTTATACCAATAACCAACCTCGCATAAGCCTAAGTTGGATTGTTGAATATTTTTGAAGAGGTTAAATTGTTAGGAGCATTTGAATTTTTCTCACTTATTTGTTATATAGTAAAAATATGATTAAGAATATAAGACGTTAATTAAATAACAAATAAAATTTGATCCTTATGGTTGAGACTAATGCCAAAATTCTTTATACTTAAGATATGAAACAATGTTAGATAGGTACGAACTAACAACAAATTCCTTCGTTCAAGCTCCAACCTTTATATTCTAATATTTAAGTTAAAACAATGCATGTATTTAGACAAAAACTTTTAAGGTTTTGCTTAAGAATTTTATTATCTTCTAATTAAAATATGGTTTGCCAATTAAATATGGTTATACATGATTATTAAATCAATAAGGTAAGGTATTTAAAAAAATTAGAACTTATTTTTTTCTATAATTTTGTTATAAAATTGTCATTATAAGAAAATTGTTGACGTAAGAGAGGAAATTCAAAGTTAAATGAACTTCACTACTTGTCAATAACTTAATAGTATTACTAATTAATCTTTGAAAAATATTTTACATATAATATGTGTGTGTGTGTGTGTGAGAGAGAGAGAGAGAGAGAGATTAATATCTTTTACTAACATCCTAATAAATTGAACTCATAGTAATTTTATAGTGTTATCATAGATATCACAAATCTTTAAAAAGCCCCATTTACCAGTCTACTTGCACATATTGGCAATCCAAATCATCAAATATCATTCTCAAACATATAATACAATTCTCAAACATATATTCAAAATAAGTTTCAAGTTCAAGCCATAATGAGTTGATGGATGCAATTGGTAGCGATGATAGGCAATTGGCAAGCTAATAAGATGGAGGTGACGGCGCAACAGGGAGAAGAGCAAAGTTATGAGTATAGGACAACAAAGAGCTTGTGAATAGAGGACAATGAAAGGCAGAGTTGTAAGGGAGATAACAAATAGGAGACTTGAGAGCTATAGTGAGGAGACATGTAAAAAAAGTTGAAGGTGAGGAGACAACAAACTAACTGAGAATAGAGTTTATGGGTCATGAGTAGAAAACAGCAACGAAGGGAGCTAAAAGTGAGGAGAAAAGATAACTAGAGGGGAGATGGTGGAGACGAGTTTAGTAAAGAGAGGAGAGGAAACTAAAATATGGAAAGCTTACAATGTTATGACTTATAAGAGTGAAAGGGTCAATGAATAGGGTTAGAATTTAGGAGAAATTACGGATTTTTTCAATTTAGTCCTTATACTTTCGAAAAATTATATTTTCAGACAAGTTTTGATTATTATCTTAAATACCAATTGAAACCTTGGATTAATAACAAATCAAAATTTTAGGTGTCATTTTCTAGCCTAGCTGAAAGGGTACAATATTCTTCTTATTGTGTTACAGTGATGCATTGTGAATGAAATGAATAATAAGGTGAAAAAAAATTTCATGGTACGTAAAAAACTATCGACCAAATAAGATAGATGGTAAAAGACTTAATGGATATAATTACTATAACTTGTCACTGTAATTGTTATCAATTAGGAAAAAATTGCAAAGTGGCGTAACTAAGCAATATTGGCTTAATGATGGGTTGATTGTTGACAAAGGTGGCAGAATGTTTGTTTCCAAATTTGGTAAGCTTTACAAGGAACTTATGCATGAGTTATATGATGCATGATGGTAGGACATTTGAAAAAGGAATAAATGATGGTGTTATTGTTACTTTCCTATGTATAGTTGCATATATAGCAAGATAATGAAGCCTATAGTCGAACTTGACTAGCTTGCCAACAAGATAAAGTGGAAAGATTAAAGCAAGATAGAATGTTACGTACTTTACTTATCCTGAAAAACTGTAAATATCAATACCTCAAAAAATTTTGTATAATTTTCTAGGGTTGATAACAAGGCCTCGATATTGGCAGTGTCAAATCAATTCACCAAATATATTATTTTTAATGCTACTATAGTAGCTTATTAGGTGGAAACATTTATTGAATTGTTTTGCAACCATGTAATGAAACACTTTTGTGTTGTAGTAGATATTATGAGTGATAGAGATCCTCATTTTATGAAAAAATTTTATACTTTGTTATTCAGCATGAGGGGGGCACTTAAGTTCTTTACTACCAGCTATTTACAAACAGATGGACAAACTAAAAGGATCAATGCTTGATGAAAGATTATTTTGTAAGTGTGAGCCAATATAAAGTAGTTGGAGTTTTTAGATAGTGCACAATTTTCCTTCATCTTGGATCAATCTTCCTTTATAAAAAAGAGCCTATTTCAGATGGTGTGCTAGACCAACAACCACTACTCTATTAGAAATGGCAAAATAACAAATGAGAGGTAAGTGTCTTGTTGCTTATAATATTGTTAAGGATAGACAAAAAATGATGGACAAGGCAAGAGACAACTTATGAAAAGCAAGGTGCCAGATGAAAAAATGTGCAAATCATCATCTTCAACCCTTTGATCTTATTGTTAGGGTCAAAGTATTGTCGACACTCATAACTTAAATTTGTAAAAAGATTAGTGAGAAGTTAGCACACATGAGATTAATTCTCAAATATGATGATCCATTTGAAATTATTAAAAAAGTTGGTAATGTTTCCTATTTTCTAACATTGCTGGAAAAGAATCGAGGTCATCTCGCTCTCCATATGAGCATTTTATGCAAGTTCCATGAAGATGAAGAGAAATCATAACGAAGTGAGTCAAAATGTGCTCCTTCAATGGTACATTAGCAATTCAACGAGGATGTAGCCAAAATTCTTAATCCTTAGATATTGGGACTAAAGGATTTTGAGGGGGCCAAGAAAAAAATTAGAGTGAATCCAAGTGAGCTCGTATACAATCAAGACATCATATTTTAACCTAAAACTTTAAAGTAATAGTTTATAAATCTTATCTTTGTATATAACTCACTTCATCTTCATGTCTCTTTCTTTTGTAAAATTACTACACTTGTAAATTTTCATAAAATACAATATAAAAAATTGTTTTACGAAATTTCTTTGGCAATGAAAAGGAAATGAAGTAGCGTATGCTAAATGGGAGAAGGATACTTCTCTTTGACAGTTTAAAAACAAAATTAAGGTTAAGTTGAAACAACTAATGTATAGTTCGAAACAATACTTAAATTTTAGAAGCACCAAAATTATCATCACTCTAAGATGGATTTTGACAATCATCAACTAATAATTACAGTAGTTAATAGCTAACAATTGATGATTATGTTGGTTATCTTTCTTGATGTTTGGTTTAGCACCTCCTCCTAAGTACTCTAAATATTCTTATTTGAACACCACCATGATAAATTTGTCTAAAATTAGATATGAACATACTTATTGGTAAACTTGATAAATTGTATTTAACTTATAACTTGTCTTATATTTTGTAATAAATGTGCAGAGTTAAATTTGTTGCTACTGATGCACGTAACGTGCTCGTGTGCAATAATAAATGAGAAGGTGTGACATAATTAGGAATAATTAAAGAGCCCACGTGGCAACACTTTAAAAGTTAACCAATAACCACTGTTAACATCGCTTTATAATTAATAAATAGTTCAGTATATATAATATGAATCAAGAGAAGTAGAGGAATCCAAGAGAGAAGAGAGCTCGAAGACCGAGCCTCCCAAAAAGTAAAACCCTAGTTCTAGACACGTTCTTAGCTCCTCTCAATTTGCCTTCTATCTCAATGTCTTATGTTGATTGAATGATTGAATCTCGATCGTTCTTCTGTGAGGTTTGGATCAACTCTTCACTTTCTCCATCTCTGTTACAATATGGATGCTATATAGAGCATGCAGTATATATATCTATTTCTATATCTATCTATATATATTATATAGATGAGTGATGGAATTCTTGTGCTTAGTTTGTCATTCGGTGGGTCTGCTCTGCTGTTTCTCTCTTCTTATTTTCCCGGAAAATCCTTTCCAGACAAACCACAGCTCTTCTCTTAGGTTCTGGAGAGATGAAAACATTTCTTTTTAATAAATAAGTTGAGTTTCTTTTCTGTGTACGAATCGCCGTCGTCTTTAAGGTAAAGGTGATCGTCTCCTCACGAGTCTTCTAAGAGTAGGGGATTGTTATAGGCTAATTAGGTGCTATATAAATACACAAAAGTCAAAATCATCTGCACCACTATTATGTGTTTTTGATTTGACATGGTTTTGCATTACAGGCGTCTCTCTCCTCGTTCCCAGTGAAATTGAAACGACGTCACCTCCTTCCTGCCATCCCCGAATCCTCTCGTCCTCTTGCTCACTCCGTCCCGACTCGTCCTTCTCACAACTAGCTTCTTACTTCAAACCATGAGAGCTTTCTCCAGCTGCGGGCTCGCCGCCGTTTTGCCATCGAAGTTCTCTCTCCTATTCATGCTCACTTTTCTAATCACAGGTGGGTATCTTTATGTAATAATGTGTGTATGCAATGTTACGTGATTTTTGCGTTTGATTATTTTACAAGTATCTCATTCCAATGCATCTATCTAGCTAAAGACATTCTCTTCCGCAATTTGTTTAAAGTTTCCATTATTACAATGGTCGGTTCGAGATGGGTTCTCTTCTCTCTTTCAGCGACAGGAGGGGTCTCCATGCTTTTGTTCTCTTCCTGTTGTCGGCTTCGTATTTTATTACTCTTTTTTAGCATTACAATACAAAACACCTGATTCTATCTCATTTCCATTTCTTTATTACCTAAAATCATTTCTAGTTTCTCCTCTTTTCTCTTACCCTTTTTGTGTAATGATGATAGGCGAAGCCATTGGCTCGTTCAAAGATAGCAACTTCACACTCGGGTCAGCTCCACATCGCAAGCTACTAATTAGTCGCTGTAAGGGTTCTCTACAAGACCTTTTTCTTTCCCTTAGCTAATTTGATGAACTGGGACCATCACAATTTGTTGAACTTGTGGCTGGGGAGAGGTAGACAATTAGTACCTGTGCGTATGTACCCGTTTGTTCTCAAAACTGAGTGTTTTTGGCAGCTACAGTCCATTGCAATATGCTCCAGATGGGCGTACGATAATGGGTGTCAGAGGGTGCACGTCTGAGTCTTTCTTTCTCGTTACATGCTTCATACTAACGTGCGCCGTTTGCTATTTAGACCCTCCCTATCTGGTGACCATATTTCAACTTTCTTCAGACTTCTCTTTTTGATGGGATGGGAGGGTTTCACTCAGCCTTTTCTAGTAATTTTTCTTTGAAGTTCCAAAATTTTAGCTTGAAAACTGAAAGGTGCCTACTATTTCTACGTTAGAAAAGCTGTTTTGTTGGGTGTATAAGTAAGTTGTCAATTTGGCATGCCTGTAGGCCAAACCCATTTGAAGTTCAGCTTTGTACTGTTGAAAGCAAAGTATTTCTCTTTTTGTTTCAATTAAATTTTGGTGCTCATTAAAGAGACGCGGATCAAAAAGCTAAGTGACAACACACATACATGGAAAAGCTAGTCTTTGAATAATGATATGCCCCAATCAGATAGCCTTTGGAGTTAATTTTGTCTGCTAGCTTTTTCTGCGTAATTCCTGTGAACCACCTCCAAAAGTGTATCTCGTCTTTAGACGCTTCCCTGTCCAGCTTATTAATGTCTTCAATTAATGACCTGCCAAATGTTTCCTTGCCTTTTATCTTTTTCCCTCTTGATACATGTATAGGTTTTATAGCTATTTGGTAATTATTTTATGCATTCCCATTTCAAGCTTTCATTTTCTTTTCTTCTTAGCAATTTTGACGGAGGAGCCTGATAGAATATGGGGAGAGAAGTGTACGAATGCTGATATTGTGATAAACCAAGGTCCCACAGATCCACTCCCGAGTGGGATTCCTACATACACTGTTGAGATCATGAACGTGTGTGTCACTGGATGTGATATCTCTGGGATTCACCTTACTTGTGGCTGGTTCAGCTCCGCTCGTCTCATCAACCCCAAAATCTTCAAGCGCCTCCACTATGATGACTGCCTTGTTAACGACGGCAGGCCCTTGGTAAATGGTGGCACAATCTCGTTTCAATACGCCAACACCTTCCTCTACCCTCTTTCCGTCGCTACTGTGATATGTTCCTGATCCAACATTGTGAAGAAGAGCAAGAAACCGTACAATACCAACACGCAACTACCGACACATGGGACCTAATAGGCAAGCAACTATGTGGTTTTACTCCTGGTTCTGGTTTGAAAGCTGGAACAACAAGAGACAGGAGAGATGATAACACACTAGTGGGTTTTGTCTTTACATTGAATTTTTTTTTTGGGTACTCCAGCAGGTACCATTGTCTTTATATAGGCTTTTGTGGTATAATATCGTGTATACATCAATACAACATGGAAGTGTGATCAGTGGAGTATATAGTTTAATATGATGGATGAAGTTGGTGTTATGGAAAATTCACTTGGCTTCTAAAACCCTGATTTGCGTGTTAAATTGTTTTTGGACATAAGTAGTCCTTGATACTTTTTAATGGTACAAAAGAAAGTAAAGACAGGACAGCCAAATGGTTGCAGTGCCTATTGGTTTGCTCTTGCACTACCAGACAAGGATTATGGTTACATGGCGTAAATGTTGAAGAAGACAGAATGTCGAATGTTGGAAAACATTACACAATCATTGCAGGCGGAGAAGAGCGGTCGGTTATCATGTGGTTTCTTGTCCGTTAGATACATGTCCCAATTTTGACAAGAATTCAGACCGCCATCTCTAAAGCGCCTTTCTTGTTAGCTTCTGTTGTTTTCTTTTATTAGTATTTAATTTCTTAAACTAATGGCAATGTATTAAGGATAAAAAATTATTTTCAATTCGTAACTTTATTTACTATATAATTATAAATTGTATCAATTAAATATTCAGTAATTTAATTTAAGAATAACGAATTTTAAAATATCAAAACTTTTAGAAATTTTCAATTTAATACTTAAAATTTAAATTTTCCAATCAATCCGTTAGTTTTTTATAATCTTAACAATGACAAAAAGGGCAAAATTAATTTTAAGCTGATAGTAATGTGAAAAAAATTATATTATGTTAATTTTACAATAAATTCTAATTGTCATGTATGCATCTCGTCTCTCTACTAGATAAGAGTAAGGTCACATATTATCAAACTTTTTCATAAAAATACAAGGAGGTGTTGAGTTTGAGGAGGAGTTAATGAGTAAATAATGAAAAGTGAGTAGTTGGCTGTTGATTATCATTGTAAGGACAATAGTTTAATATCTCACTTTTCGAGAATCTTCCATATCCTTTATTTAGTAAAGAAATAAAACTTATTCTTTAGTAGAGACTTTTTTTTAAAATATTTTAATAATAATTAATCAAAATATAACTAATTACAATATAATTAATTAAAATAATAATATTAATTAATTACTTACATTATAATTAATTAAAATATAATTCATTCATTCATTCATTAAAATATTGTAATGAACTAATTAATTAAAATATAGTTAATTAAAATAATATAATATAGTTAATTAATTATATTATAATTAATTAATTCATTAAAATA
>JAOQMP010000006.1:39181051-39197452 GCA_027563575.1 Erythroxylum pedicellare
ATAAAACTTAAAAAATATAAATATATAAAACTTAAAAAAATATATGAATAAAATCGTATAAAACAGAATTAGTATAGAGTTATAAATACGAAATATAACATTTTTACTCTGGCTTGAATACACCCTAAAATGTTGTATCTCAGCAAACACATTCAGCCCAGTTTTGGACTAATAGACCCAAACTCGTAACATATGCAAATGGCGATGGATCGGTGGTAGGGTCGGTTTCCATGTGATATATTATAATAACATTGGCTGCTCTTACTCTCTTTATCTTCTTCTATATGACCAAGCACTACTCCACCTTGTGAAAACTTCCGAGACAGAATACGGGAAATCCAATCCCAAAGTTTTGAATCGCATACCCAAAAAGAATCAAAGCCGCCATGGCTGCTACGTTTACAGGGGTTGGCGTTGGGATAGGTCTTTCGTGTTCTACTAGCAAGCTTCTCAAGAGTAAAACCTCCCCATCTAGATCGTCTCGATATTATGTCAAAATGACCGTTTCAGTTGAAGAGGAGAAGAAGAACAGTTTCACCCTCCAAAAGTCTGAGGAAATTTTCAATGCTGCTAAGGTATGCCTAAATTTTCCCTTTTTGTTTGTATGCTTGGAATTGAGGAATTAAAACTGAATTCCAGTCTTTAGTCTTCATTTCTGGAATCTGAAATGGTATTGTGTTGTTTAATGGTTTATATTAAGGGTTGCTGATAAGGGCGTTGTATAATTCAGTGTAATATTTGAACTCTCGAAGCCTTGAACTGGGCAAATTTTAATGTTCTGATAGAATCATTATCATCTGTAATGCTTCTGTGAAATGTTTATTGAGAACATGTAGGAAAGCATTTAGCATCTGTTCATATAGCAGTTGAGTTGTTTCACATTTTTGAGCAAGGGCTGTTGAGTTGCATCTTGTTTTATGAATAAGCAGAGTTCAGCTTCCAGCGTGGAAATTGGTTCCTTACATATTGCTAGCGGCTTCACTGTCATATATAACAAAGACCTAGAGATTTGCCTTTCCTTTTGCAGGAATTGATGCCAGGAGGTGTGAATTCACCTGTACGTGCTTTTAAATCTGTCGGCGGACAACCTATTGTCATGGATTCTGTCAAGGGCTCTCACATGTGGGATGTAGACGGGAATGAGTACATTGATTATGTTGGTTCGTGGGGTCCGGCAATTATAGGTCATGCAGATGATGAGGTTTTACTCTTCTTCACTGCCTTCTTTTTTGTAGGCAGTTCATCATTTGAATAGAGTGGGTTGGGATTCTGTGAACGTACTTAGGAGATTAGTATCATACATTTGATGCTCTTTGCCAAATCAATTGGACTAACATTACTAGCAGGTGCTTGCAGCCTTGGCTGAAACAATGAAGAAAGGGACCAGCTTTGGTGCTCCTTGTCCTCTGGAGAATATTCTGGCAGAGATGGTGATTAAAGCAGTTCCAAGCATAGAGATGGTGCGATTTGTGAATTCAGGAACAGAAGCTTGCATGGGTGTGCTTCGACTGGCCCGTGCCTTTACTGGAAAAGAAAAGATTATCAAGTTTGAGGGCTGTTACCATGGCCATGCTGATCCATTCCTTGTCAAAGCAGGCAGTGGTGTTGCAACACTGGGGCTCCCTGACTCTCCTGGTGTGCCCCAAGGAGCAACCTATGAAACTCTAACTGCCCCCTACAACGATATTGAAGCCATTGAAAATCTTTTTGAGACGAATAAAGGAGGAATTGCGGCACTAATTCTTGAGCCTGTTGTAGGAAACTCTGGTTTCATTCCTCCGAAATCAGACTTTCTTCATGCCCTTTCCAGGATCACAAAAGAAAATAATGCTCTTCTAATCTTTGATGAAGTGATGACTGGATTCCGTCTGTCATATGGAGGAGCTCAAGAGTATTTTGGTATAACTCCAGACCTCACAACCCTTGGGAAGATTATTGGTGGTGGCCTGCCAGTTGGTGCATATGGAGGGAGGAGAGAAATCATGGAGATGGTTGCCCCTGCAGGCCCTATGTACCAGGCAGGAACTTTGAGTGGGAATCCTTTGGCAATGACAGCAGGTATACACACGCTAAAGCGATTGCAGAAACCAGGAAGTTACGAGTACTTGGATAAGATTACAAACCGACTTGTTCAAGGCATTCTGGATGCTGGGAAGAAGGCTGGTCATGCTATGTGTGGTGGGTATATAGCAGGGATGTTTGGATTTTTCTTCACGGATGGTCCTGTTCACAACTTTTCTGATGCAAAGAAAAGTGATGCCGCCAAGTTTGCTAGATTCTATCGAGGAATGCTGGAGGAAGGTGTATATTTTGCTCCATCACAGTTTGAAGCCGGGTTTACAAGTTTGGCTCATACTGCTGAAGATATTGAACAGACGATATCAGCAGCGGACAGAGTTTTCCAGAGAATTTAGCGCCTTTGTTTACCATGTTGTTGTAGTTCCCCCTTCTCCAGTTTCACCCTCGTTCTTTTGGTAGGTGAGCTGACAAATGGTTGTAGCGAGTTCCCTTTATTGAAAGCCTTTACCTTGTATCTTTGAGAACTTATGTTCAATTGAATTTGTTACACTTACTATCTACCAATCCTGATTCCTGAGCCCCTCCATGACCCGTTTCCTCTCCTTTTTTCCCTTCTTTCCTGGCACTACCAAAAGTTCACAAACCCGAAGTAAAACTCAAACACTGCTTCTAAAGAGTATGAACACATTCTCCAGCATTAACAACAAAATTGATTTTAAGGATGTCTTGCTTCAAACGAAGAATACCGAACTTGCATTAGAATCATTAGATGATGGTAGTTAGCATTAACCATAGTTTTTGTACACCACCCTCAAACTTGCAAGAATACGAGTCTTTGAAATGCAAATCTTCTGGAATTGTTCTGAAATGTATAGAAAGCTTGAAGCGGACAATTATTTCTATAAATGCTACAGATCTTTCGAGGTCTTAAAATAACAAAGTGAGGAAAGGACGATGAGAAAATGGAGCGAGGAAGAAGCAACACAGACACCATTTTTGGTAACTTAAAGCACTTGGCTACACATGAATACTGCAACAACTAACATTGATGCCCAAAGAATACAATTTCTGTGTTTAAAGCATCAATGCTCGGTAGACAATTTCACTGAATATCAACATATTTGCCTTCACAGTATGGAACAAGAGCATACAATTTTCTTGGGAGATTTGTCAATCTTCTTTTCTGTTGAAAAGCCAAAAGATTATGTTACATAAAAAGATTCCAGCTACAAGCATGATGAGAAATGGATGATACAACAATCAAACCATTGTTTGCAAAACTATAGATAGCATTCAAGTGTTGTAGCACAAAACAATAGTAGTACTAATAATAAAAATTATGCACATTCAGATTAAGGATCTTAAGTTAACAACAGTGCGTAAAGGTAATATTCTGAAAGGCAACCATTGTTTCAACATGATGAGAGAAGATAGGCCAACAAACAGATAGCTTGAATATGAAGTTGAGTAGCAGTTAAGTAAGATCATTTAGATATTCCTAAAGCAAATTTTATAACATTCACCAAAGACAAATTAACCCACTGTTGGCCCCACAATTAGGAAGTTTTTGAGGAAAAAGATAATTTATATTAGAATAATACAGCTCATGGTGTTCTATCCCTAGACTTTCACACATACTAATTCCATCCCAAATCTCACTACAAATATCAAGTTAAAATAAGCGATTCCGTTAATGGAATGTTACCTAACTAGTGGAAAGGCAGTCAGTTCTCTACCAAACAAACACATGATCGGCCAGTCTGGACGCTTTACTCTTAGTTATTAGAAGCTTCTCTTGTTGGATACACAAGTAGATCAGGCCACAAGAAAATCAAATGACCCCACACAGTTCAAATTGAAGTTTAAAAAAGGAACAGTCACCTAAATAGTCTTTGAGCCAACTAATGAATTTCAAGTATAACATTTTCATCAATTAAAAGCGTTAGCATTTTGGCGTTCAGAAACCCTCAGGAATGTCTTTCAATGACGAACAATGCCTACTAGAGCACAACAAAGAAAACTAATCTCAAACGGACATCAACCTTACTTGAAATAAGTGGAATAAGAAAGTTTTGACAGAAAGCTTCAATAAATTAAGTTCCAAAGTTCAACATCTCAACAAATAACAGAAACAACTCCTGCAAGTCCTATTTTCAGCTGACATATTAAATACATTGAAACGCATATTATAAACCTATAAAAAATACATTGAAACGCATATTATAAACCTATAAAAATAATCAACAACCATTATGATGGAGTAACATATCATATGTGTGTGGATATAAGATTAAGATGGGAAATACCTGTTTTAGTTTTTGCTGGAGAAGGCTGTACAACAACATGCATTATGATGATACCCCCGGCAACTTCGCCAAAGGGTGTTCTACACTGACCAACAGTCTTGTTGTTATCCAAAATTTTACCAGAACATATCAATTTGATTTCATTCACTGCCTTAGGATTAATGGTTTTACCTATATAAGAAAATCAAAAAGAAAATTGAGAAAAAAAAATTTAACAACAGAAATAGACAGAAACTCCTCTAAATGCCAGGCTATTTCATAATGATAGATTGCGAGTTTTAGATTGAGAAATCTACAATTTATAATTCTTGGCAGCTAGCTGTGCAAGGTCTGGACGAGCAATCTTAGTTTGAATCCATCATCATATTGCAACCTTTAACAGGCATCTCAAAATTTTCACAACAATGCAAGCATCCATAAACAATCTTTTCTATTTCCAAATTGCATGTAAATTACAAGGGGTCACAAAGAATCATATATCTTTCTGCAGCTTCAAGTCCAAACCAATATGATCTTTCAGTAATTCTTCATGAAGGTAATAAATGCATTCTCAGATGCATCATTTTACTAAAAAGTAAAGCTTATGACATAAACCATTCAAACTCAAAATTACATATATTCTCTAAGTTTCTGAAAGAAGCGCTTAACTTTTGAAATGATATAGACAGATAATACAGAGTGACCACTAATTCCAAAATTGTCATTGACAAGCTACTTGATTCCTTTCTAAGACTTTCCAAATTTTCGCCAAAGTTTGTAATTTGCATAGAACCACCATCCTATAACAAGAAATGGGTTTTGTTTATACGTATAAATAACCCATTATTCTCACTTCTAAGTGTTCCAACCAACGAAATCACACCCACAACACAGAAATAGAAAACTCAAACACAAGACACCAATTCTCAGAATCACCGAAATTACTTAAACAAAATCAAACATTGGGACCCGGTTTTTCCGGAAGTAGGTATTCAGACAAGACAAAAAAGGGGCAACCTTTGGGCCAATCGGAGACAATTCGCTGCTTAAGCATGTCGACCGTGGAGGCCGACAAGTACCGAAAGGGGCCGATGTCAGAGCCGTCGTAAAGCCTGAACTTGATGTCAACCAAATCCTCCTCCGGCATTTGACTGTTGACCTTAACTTCTGTCCTTCTACCCAATCAGCTACTTCCAATTACACCTCTCTCCGATTTCGAATGAATCAACAACAACCAGCTCATTAAATTCCAGAAACCAACCAACCAACCCCCCTGTGTTGTTATTAACAGATCTAAACTCAACTCAATCGAAATGATCAATAATTTCTTATTTATTTATTTATTATATTTTCATTTCAAAAAAAGCAAGAATTTGAGTAGTGATAAAAAAATAATAATTAAACAATTAAATAAAATCCATACCTTAAAGAAAGAAGCAAGAAGAAGGCGATTTTCGGAGCCCCGCTTTAGTTTTCTTCTATAGAGAGTAACGCGGTGTTGGGACTCTTAGTACGACATCGTTTTCCTCTTCGTCTTTCACCATCCACAAAAAAAAAAAAAGATAACTAAACGACGACGGTTGAGGTTTCGTTTCGTCGCTTTCTGGTCAAAAAGGAAAATCGCGGGGTTACTTGAGCATAACAAAACCCTAAACCCGGGAAAATGAAGAGACCAAGAGAAGAAGAAGGAGAAGGGGAAGAGAAGATGGAGATTGTGTGGCAAACACCCGCCAATCCTCCTCAGAAACAAGATTACATCTTTCGAAATGGTTGTTTATTCTTTCATTTCAATTGAAGCTAGGAGATTGCATCTCGAAGAGAAAAAAAAATGATTATTTTGGCTGGAAATATGCAGGGAGGCGCCACGTGAGACCATACTACTTCGAGTTCATCTCACATGTAAAGAAGCGTTGGGCGGGGAAGACAATTGTTGATTTGTTTGCGGAAGAGTTCAAAGGCCGACCTTATGATTACTACGTACGTATGAATGTTTGTGTTTATGTGTTCTATTTAGAATGTGCATTGATTTTAATAACTGAGGGTTGTTGATTTAGGTTAATGCAGTAAAATGTGGACGCATACAAGTTGATGGAGAGATGGTCCCAGTTTCCTACATTGTTAAATCTTCCCAAAAGATTAGCCATTTCTTGCACAGGTTACCTAATCATTTAACTTGGTTGTAATGTAAGTTAGAGGTGGCTTGGATTTATGAGTTTTTTATGGATTGATTGATTTCTATAAGGTTGTTGTAGGCATGAACCTCCGGTTATAGATTTGGGTGTTTCCGTTCTTCAAGAAGAAGACGATGTTGTTACTGTTTTCAAGCCACCAACTGTTCCTGTAAGTGTGCTATGACTCTACATTTTCTGTTAATGAATGAACTCGTTATACCTACATGCGAATTGTTAAAACCATTTCCTAAAGGAACACTAATGTGGTCATTGTATGTCGAGGTTTGGTTTGTAATGTCAATGTTCTAAGTTTCGTTTGTAATGTAAATGTTCTAAGAGTCTTTTGTGTGATTGAACGTCTATCCTCTCCCACTTTTCGTTTTAGGTTGTTATTAAGTTGATGTGGTATTGCTCTGTAGGTTCATCCTTGTGGTCAATATCGGAAGAATACCGTTGTCGGAATCCTTCAGGCCGAACATGATTTAGCGCCTCTCTTTCGTATCCAAGCATTATACTTTGGAAGCATGCATTCTAGCTAGAGATGGTTCATGGAAAAGGCTATGAAAGTTTAAATAGCTTCTTGTGCTTGGGCATTGCGATTTTTCCCCCTCTTTTTCTATATGATTTTGCTATTGCCAGTTATCTTTCCCATAACTCCATCATAGCGGTACATCGTCTGGATCGTCTTGTCTCAGGACTTCTTATCTTGGCCAGAAATGCATCAAAAGCAGATCTTTTCAGGCAACAGGTGAGTCTGTTGTTTTGTTCATCATTGTTGTTCATTGGAATGGATAATCATGTTTAAAAATAAGATCGATATAGTAATCCAAAAAAATTGACAGGAGTTTGTGACTCTGCTGTTATAATCCTGTTCGTCATTGCAGATTGAAGCTGGGGTTGTGCAGAAACAGTATGTTGCAAAAGTTATTGGGATTTTTCCAGAGGATGAGGTAAATCCGTGTCTAATCAAATGATTTCTACATGTTATTTAATTTTATGACTTCTCAGTTCTCTCCTATGGACTCTGTGAATTTTTGAGATGACTATGCATTCTGAATGTGAGAATTTGTATCATTTACAGGCGGTGAGTTTAATAACTGTATCCATTGTAAAGGTTCTCATAATTGGTTGGTGTTGAAATATGCCAATTGGCAGCTGCTGGTTACCTAAGTATTTAACTAATACAGTTTTTTGAAAATTGTGCTGATGGTTTGCTGGTTAATGGTTCTTATCTATTTAACATCTACTTTTTCAATTTTTATGCCAGCAAGTTGTTGATGTTAAGATAAACTATAATGCTCGAGAAGGGAGGAGCACGACAGAGGTGAGGCTTTGTTGATTTCTCTCTATCAGGAGCCATAGCTGCTTCAAAGTGCATCCTCCACTTTCATAATAACATCTAAGTTATAGATCTTCTGATCATATGTTCATTATGAAGTATTCATTTGTACCACGGCGGATATCAGGTGATAAGGCTTCTTTCCGGATGAATAATATATACGTGTTTTTTTTTCAATTAATTTGTGTTATATACATCAGTAGTCTTCTTTGTGTTAACACATGGTGTAATTTGTGTCAATCTTGCATAATTGTACGTGTGCTTTCAAATTTGGGATCTGTTTTTTCCATAATCCTCACTGCAATTCTCTGCTGTTACTTTGTATTATAATCGCTGTTCTGCTGATGAGTTATATACCTATGGTGGTTGAAAATGCTGAGCAGTTTATTTACCTCTAGTCTTACAGGCGGTTGATTCATTGCAGTACACTGATTCTTAGAATTTATAATTTCTTCAGGTCAGTGACTTTCATGCCAATTCTTCTGTGAAGGGGAAGCCTTCTTGTACAAAGTTTACTAGGATAAGATTCAATGGAACTCATAGCATCGTGTTATGTAAACCAATCACTGGCCGAACTCATCAAGTAAGGGAACTTCTGAACAAGAAATTGCTGTTAGAAGTACATATTTTAATGGCTTCTTTGTGGTTTTTGTTGCTTTTTGCTAATATTGGCTCTTATCTTTTAAAATAAATTTTATCTTTGGGAAAGAATGATGGGTGTTCTTGATGAGTAGTGGTAGCAAATTGTAGAAGTCTTGAGGAATATACAAGGGCTAAATGGTTAATGACTAATTGAGCCTCATACAAGCAAATGAGAAACCATGCGAGCCGAAGAGGGAGCAGGAGCTATAGCAGCAGAGTAGCTGCTCATTCAGAATCCCAGGATAATAAATTACTATATGTCTAAACCCTCTTTGTTTTGGAACACAAATGAGTCCGGCTTGCTAGGATTCTTTGAATTTTCATCCTTTCTTGACATGAGCAATTCCTCATTTTGTATTTTTCGATACATACAGTTGCTCTTCTTGAAAATGCAAACATGTTAAATGGCTTAATTTAAGCCTACTGATTTTATGGATTCATCTTTATTGGTCAGTCTTTCTTCTTCTTGCTAAACTTCTTGCCTTTTATGTTAACAATGCCCTTTATTCATTCTCAGTAAGAAGATTTACCCATTTTTTCCCTTGTCATATCTTCACTTAGGATCCATCTTCTTTGGGTATATGACATTTACATGCCACAGTTTAAATCATCTCCTTTTTCTTCTTTTCATGTAAACTCATGAATGAGATTGTGTTGACATCCATTTTACTGATGGATATGGTGAAATCATAACGTGTGTTAATCAATCTGTTTCTCTCTCTCTCTCTCCCCTTAGATTCGAGCTCATTTACAGTATTTGGGACATCCAATAGCCAACGACAATCTTTATCTCTCTGAACATGTTCAGAACCGCTCCACTAATGGGAGGACTGCTGATAGAGCTGCTTTCAATTCTAGCAATTCTCCTCCATCAGGAAATAATTCATGTAAACGTGAAGACAATTGTGAGGAAGATTTCAGCATTGATCCAATGTGCACAAATTGTCCAAATTTGACTCCAAAAGGGTGAGACTTCAACCTGTTATGGTAATTTTGGTAGGATGCATATTTGTCAAGTTTCATTTGTGCTTACTATAAATGTGGATTTGTGCTGTAACATGTGTGATGCTATTATGGTACAATGGCTGCAGTCTGCACTAAATTACTTACAGATTGCAACACAATTGAGTCTAATAAACCATAAACCAAGGATTTTTTGAAATCTTGCTCAAGTTGACATTTTAGTTGCTGTTGCCAAAGATGAAACTTCACACTTCCCTGCTGACAAAGTAGGAAATATAAATTCATGGTATTGTTGCATCTTTTTTTTTTTTTTCCTTATTTGAAATTAACACTTACTACAACACGTATTCAGTCAATTTCCTTGCCTTATAGCTTCTTTCCATATCTACGTTAACATTCCAAATTGCATCATGTCCACTTACTGTCATTTATCTTCTGCTTATAGTGCCCGTGGAAAGAGGTGGGGGCACAATTTTATTAATAAATTGGTGGTTGTTTTACCATAATCTCATTAGTTGCTTACACCTGAATGTTGGTATTGTTGGTTCCAGTTGACTTTTATCTGAATGCGTGTTGCATTTTCATGTAAAATGTGTGCATATACTTGCTTCTGAGTTTTGTTTTCGTTTCTTGTAGATATGATGAGCTTGAAGAAGGATTATGGCTTCATTGTGTGCAATACTCTGGACCTGGATGGGTTTATAAATGTCCTTATCCAAATTGGGCAACTATATCGTAGTTTGTACCTTCTTCCTCTTCTTATTTCCTTTTCCCCATTCATATCAAAAGCTTGTGCTTCCAAAGTTTCCTAACACTTTCATGAAAATGTTATTGTCCCTTTGTCTTCTTGTCAATAAAAAAAATGCAGTTTTTTATATTTCTTCAACCTATAACAGAAGACTGAAATTACGTTTATATATAATAATAGTATGTACTTCCTTTCATACCTGCAAAGTGAGTGTATGTGTATAATCTGTATGGATATTATCAAGCAAATCTTTGTAATCGAATGTATTTGTCAATCATTTCTCATGCCAATTGTTGAACTTTTAAGAGAATGTTTTGTTTATTTTGAAAGAAGGATAGAGTTGTGATGGATCCGTAGTTGTCCATACTTCCTGGGAAAATATAAACGGCTTTTTCATGCCAATTGTTAAACCTAGAAGAAGTCTTGGTTTTGCAGGAAACTAAGACCTGGTTAGATATGCGCCTCAACTTTTGCTTTGGTTTTGAAGGATTGATTGAAAAGATGTATATGTTTAGCCCATGCGGTACAATGGGATGTCGAATATCTTTAAAATGCTGATGATACCAACATTTTTAAAAGTAAACTTATTATCTATAGAGGATTGACATCCACTTTTTGTGTTGATTAGCGGCTTGCTTTGATCATAAAGTATTAAAAAGTAGTCCAGGTCCTCTTCATCTATCATGCCATGGAGCATAAGCATTGCATCAGCCACTAGCTCAATGGAGATGAAAGCTACGACAATTAATTTGGATTAGAGACAAAAAGTTGCACATCTAATCTGGATTACTCAGTAGATAAACTTGTGATTCTTGCAAATGATTGAAGTTACTTGCAGCATTAGCTTACTTAATACGTGTTTTGTGGTTAAATGCAGAAGTTCCATTTGCAGGGGAGCATATGAATTAACATAATGAATGTCATGACATCTAACAATGTCCAATTATGTATAAGATTGGTCTTTGATGGGTTGTTTTTCTTAAAGTTTTACAAAAACTCGTTTGATACCTAATATTATGATGACCATGTAATTTTTTACAAATTAACTATGCTGCAGCCATGTATATAAAGCTTAATATGCATAAAACATTTGCTTCAACATGTTTTAAAGTTATCACGATTGTAACTAGGGATGAGAATGCTTATAAATATATGGACTAAAAAGAGAAAAGCTTAACGCAAGCAAGCACAAAAAGTAGGCAATTATTTGTTATCACCTGTTGTTATACTCTGCATGCATTACAAATATGAATCTCAAAGAGGTTGCCTTTTTGCAGACCAAATTTACTAAATGATTAATACGTAAAGTTGCTTCTTTGTGATTAAAATGTCATTGGTTTAAGTTATATAAACAACTTCTTTGTAAAAATACAAAAGAAAGATTATGTACATTTAGAGAGCTTTATATACTGAATACGTTTGATTTTAACTTTTTGACTTCTTAAAGTGGACAACCCTTGTCCTAATTTATCTATAGCATCTCAATGGAAATAATTAATAAAAATAAGAAAATTGTGTTTTTTTAAATTTTCATTCATTTTGGAAATTATAATTCAAATGAATAATCTACAAAAGAGGAATTCATACAATACCATTGGAGATAAGGTTCATTTGATAAAACTACACATTATATATATGTTAAACATTGCTAGTGCCTGTATGTGCTGGTTGTCTCAAACAAAAACTAAGCTCCTCTAATTAATGAAGAAAAATTCCCACATAGCCAAACCCCGTAGAATCTCGTCTAAAGGAATATTTGTTCAAATATTATCAGTGTATAGTACTTGAAAGTGCTGTGATCACAACCAAGAACTGTTTCTATTAGCAATTAAGTGCCACCCCAACTCTCTGAAAAGGGTTGGAAGCGATTTGGCTGAAATGCCCTAAACTAGAGATACCAATAAGTTCCCTCATTATTTAGACAACTATGAGATTAATTATTGCCATCTTTTGTGTAGCAATAAGACCACAATTGATTATATGCAAACTATGGATAGAGTTTGCTTTCTTTCTTTTATGGTACACGTGCCACGAAAGTAGGAACAAGTTGGTGCCAAGGATGACGGGAGATGGGGTTATCCTCGCAAAAGTTGGACACTTTTCTCTTTTATATTGTAAATTTGTTAGTCTTATTAATTAATATTGAGAAATAAAATAGAAAGTAGTTTGCATTAAGCAAAAAAAAAAAGAAATTTGCAAATTCAATTTTGTCCAAATAATTGGACTTGTACACATACTTTAGCGTCAAAATATTCAAAAACTAAAGAAAACAAAAATAAGAGAGTGTTAAGAACTTGAGTTTGAATTTTAAAGTTTAAACTTGTTAAATAACTTATTTGGAGCAATAATTTGTAAATTATTTTAGTGTTCCCAAAATTTATTATTAAATACCTAAATAAAGAAATGGATGATTCCCACATGTAATTGGGAAATATGAGGGGATATTTCGTATTAAATTCAGGTTTACTTTATAATCAATTGACAATTACAATAAGAATCTATATATATATACTCCACTATTGAGATTTAGCAGGACATTGTCTTCGCTTTCTTGTTTTAGGAAGGTATCTTACGAACAGTTGTGACACAGCTGATAGAATTAGATTGTATTGTGAGATTATATTCTGAGGCTTAGTAGAGAATGGCAAAGCATCTCAAGTGATAAGATTCAACAAAGAAAATGTCTAGGCCACCTTTTACTGTCTCATCTCCTACCAGTTAACTAACTGTTCCTGTATAGCTGCTCTACTTTGTGACCCAGTTGGTGAAACATTCAGATTGAAGAACATTGCTAGTTGGCGAAACCCTAGAAGGCCATTAAAGTAGTGTAGGGCATCAAGCATCCTCCATTTTTAGCTAAATTCCTGTTAACTAAAGAGAAATGTGGGGCATATATATTATGTACATACATTTGTCATGTTGATCCAGGATTAATTAGCTTATTTTTGTCCTAAAACGACAAGGGTCGTACTATATATGCTGGTAAGCTTCACCTGTGTCCACGATCTAAAGGAGGAGATATGCCACTTGGTTCACTCATCTAATTAACAAGTCTCATCTCTTCTTTTCTTTCCTTTCTCTCGCCTCAAACGTATCATTACAGGTAATGTGCCCTATAAAATGGGATTAAAGAATATATGAATTATATAAAGTATAAAGTTCCAGCCTTTTGTTATGCCAACGTCATGGCTTTTTCCCTTTGGATAGAAGATTTGCATGTTTTAAAAAATGATGGATAGGATTGGCTAGGTGATCTCAGTTAAGGTCATCATTTGGATAACTAATTGCAGATTAGGCCTTAATTTCTAATGTTATCTATAGTATAAAAGACAATTGATTACATCTCCAATGCAAAAGCAAACCCTAATTTTCCCAAAAATCCAAAGTCAATTGTAGTTCACAACATTTTCTTACCTTTTTAATTAATATGTATTATCTAACTAATTAATTGTAATTGTATTTATATACTTTTAAGATTTTAAAAGTTCAATTAAAAATTTGATAATTACTAAACTAATCGATTTAGTGCTTATATAATCACTCTTTAAGTTTTAATTAGTACTATATGACGTATAGAAAAGTATTTGAGAATCTCTTTTAGGTGTTTTGAAGTTAATGTGACTTCCACCTAACTCACATATTACATTATCAAAACTGTCTTATAATTAATTAACATGATTTATAAAACCTATTAATTTACTACACTCAAATAATATAATTAGGACTTGAACATATAATACATCATCTGAATCAACTTTTTAATTTTTCATACAGTGATTATTCAATTTTATTGATATTAAGAATTACATTAAAACCTTCAAAAAATGATAAAAATTTAACTTCAAAAACATTATTTGACTATTTTATTAAATTATAAATGAGAAAATTATCGATACTCGAACCTTTCGATCAAAATTACACGGCTGATTCAGACCTAACACCTTGCGTGCAAAACAAATCTCATACTCATCAAAATGGAAATCATCACTTTGAAGAGTAAAGCATGATCAATCAATCATTCAGGTGTTCTTAGAAACTTTTATAGGATCATGTAGACTACAGCTTGATGTTGATAATATAAATTGGAAAGGGAAAGCACAAGAACACGAGGGCTTAGTGGTACTCCAGATATACACGTTTGCGAGTAGAGGAGCATGCAATCCTTGTGCAATTCTCCCAGATGACTTGACAAAAGTACGTTTTATATTATCCTAAGAAAAACATATCTAAGATGTTGTCGCCCTTCGTCATCAATCAATGCACCAGTTTAGTCTAATAATTAATCTTGTTTCTGGACATATTAGTTTTACACAATTTAACTTTATCAAACAAAAGGAAGATAGATAATTCTCCATATTAGTTGATAGTTTAATTTAATTAAAAATTGAATTAATTAAATATGTGATTAAGTTTATTTAGAAACCGCTGATTTGTTGTTACGAGCGATCTATCACAATAATCAAAGAATAAGTATGAAAATCACAAATATACACAGATTTACGTGGTTCATCAAAATTTGGCTACGTCCACGGGAGGCTAGAGTTTTTATTTCACTGTGAATTGTTTTTCGACATCGGTACAATAAGAGAATAGAACATATATCGTGGGCCTGGTGTACAGTCTAAAATATATTATCAGGCTCTATATCTCAACAACTCTCCTAGTTAGAGACTGATCCAGTCAACCTAACCATCTTCATTCCCCATGCCAATGTGCCCAACAAACTCACCTAGTCACAACATCTCTCACGCTATGGTAGAAGACCAACTGAGGCCTTGCACAACCCTAGTTTCCCAGCATCAACACCTTTAGTCAACATGTTTGCTGAATTCTTAGCACTATCAATCTTCTTCAAACACATCTCACCTTCTTCCACCAAACTGTGAGTGAAATGGTACCTACAATTAATATGCTTGGTTCCAAAATGATAAACTGGATTTTTCACCAGCTGTATGACATTCTAACTATCAGTGAAGAGAACCTTGTCATGTTGCTTCTTGCCCAACTCTTCCAAGTAATCAGTCAACCATATTATCTCCTTACTATCTTCAGCTATTGCAACATATTTAGCCTCTGTAGATGACATAGAGACGCACTTCTAAAGTTTAGACATCTAGCTCACTGCTGTCCATCTATAGTGTAGAAATACCCGGATGTACTCTTACTTGAATCCACATCTCCACTAATATCAGCATCAACAAAACCCTCTAGTACTACTTTGCCATTCCCATAATAAAGTGAGGTGCTAACTGTTTCTTTCAAATATTTCATAAGCCACTTCACAGCTTCCCAATGCTGTTTTCCTAGATCTGACATGTATTTGCTCATAGCTCCCACTGTATGTGTTATATTAGGCCTAGTGCAGACCATAACATACATCAAAAACCCAAATGCAGAAGCATAAGGCACTTTTGCAATATGCTCACGTTTCTCAGTTGTCTTAGGTGATTGCTCCTTTGACAATTTGAGATGGTTAGCTAAAGGCGAGCTCCTGGGTTTAATATCATTAACTCTGAACTTGGACAACACCTTCTCAATGTATTGCTCCTGGGATAGAATTAGAATTCCAGCAGACTGATCTCGAGAAATCCTCATCCCTGGAATCTGCTTTGCTGCACCTAAATCTTTCATCTTAAATTCTGATGACAATTTCCCTTTAAGAGTAATTATCTCCTCCATACTTGAACCTGCAATCAACATATCATCCACATACAAGAGTAAAATAACAAAGGAATCAGTAAACTTCTTGATGTAATAATACTGATCCTTTTCACTATTGTGAAAGTCGTTTCTGAACATGAAAGAGTCAAACTTCTTGTACCACTGTCTAGGAGCCTTCTTCAATCCATACAAACTTTTCTTAAGCTTACACACTATGTGTTCCTTACCAGGAACCTCATATCCTTAAGGTTACTGCATCTAGATTTCTTCCTCCAGATCTCCATATAAAAATGCTATTTTTACATCCATCTGCTCAAGGTGCAAGCCCTCTGCTACTCAGCAAAATTCTGATTGTAGTTAGCTTCACAACATGATAGAATATTTCAGTGTAGTTAATACTTTTCCTTTGTAAATATCCTTTAACTACCAATCGAGCCTTGAACCTAACTGTACCATCAGTTTCATTCTTGATCCTATAGACCCACTTGTTAAACAGAGCTTTCTTCCTTGCAGGCAACGCAGTTAACTCCTAAGTATCATTCTTCTCAAGTGACCATATCTTATTATCCATGG
>JAOQMP010000006.1:39206376-39221367 GCA_027563575.1 Erythroxylum pedicellare
GTCTTACAGAGATCAACAGCCACAAAATCCAGAAATCAAAGGCTCAATCTCATATAGCCACAAATTAAAGTAGAGAACTATACAAAGAGAGAAATCACAACAAAGGCTTCTGTTCTAACAAATTCTGAAAAAGTTCCAGCCGTCCAAATCCAATCTCCACCTTTCAAAACAAAGAACAATGAGTAAGGAACATGCTCACCAAAATTCAGCCCGATCAGACAAAGAATGGTATACCAAAATTAGAATATGGTGAAGCTCGTCAGTTCTGGAAACTTATTGAGACCAGTCCCCTTTTGGATCCAAAAAATCAACGTCCAGACCTCGAAACCAAATCTCCACAGTTCAGAATGGAGAACAAAATATCTAGAAACTGTAAACCAAAAATGAGACCGATCCAACGGTGAACGACTTCTCAGTGGCCGGAAAAGTAAAACGGGTCGAGTGAAAAATCTCTCCTTTTGTAAAGACAAAATCTCTCCCCTCTCTCTTCTCTTTCTCTCTTTCTTCTCTCTATCACTCCTGGCAGCTGCTGAATATTTTATTGACAATATAAAAATCAACCCTAATGGGTTAAAAAATGAAATGGCCTTTAATAAATTTATGAGTTTTACCACATAGGAGGGAACTCAAACCCAACATAGTGATGGATAGTGGGACTGTAATTGTGGTTAGGATCCAAAAATCAACTGGGAGTGTTCCTTTCCAGTTGGTCCTAATGGACCTTTTTACGTTTACATATTCCAAAAAGCTTTCTAGGGCATTGCTAATGCCCTATCTATATAAATTAGGTTATTCTTGTTGATGGTATTAACACCCTTTAACCAAAGTCGCTCTACTTGCGGACTCCATTCCAAAGTACCAGCCCTCCCCACCTGCCTCTTTTCTGATGTGTCACCCACCAAGTGGTTTACGGGTTACAACTCATATTTTCAGTTTCAATGACTTTGTGTAATCTTTCTGATCAAGGGATCATGTGGTCAGATCACCAAGAAAAAGATTGTTTAATCTCTAACTAGTTAAAATGTTAACCAATCCAAGTTTGGAACTCAACCATAAACTTGAATTTGCCCTCCACAACTGTAATTGCTGCTGTACTATATATTGTGTTTCCAGTCAAATTATCAAGATTTAATAAAATTACAACTATATTTTTCGTAATTGTATTTTTGTTTTCTGTAATTATATTGCGAATCATTATCATAATTTATTATATTTATAATTATATTTTTCGAAACAAAAGCACTCCAACACATGTCGAAATTAAAGGACAAGAACTCATGAGCTAACACTGATTGGCAATTGATACTATTGTTATATATAACATAAAAAAGGCAAAAAGGGTGTAGTATAGCAATGGGAGCATTCCCAAAAAAGACTAGTGGTAAAATGGTAAAGAACTAGAACCCACTTGGCTCATTTCTTGTAGGGTTCCAGGTGGCCTTGAAAGCCGAAACTAACTCTCCCTTTCTGATGTGAGATCGCACTTATGGTGGAGTGTGATTGAGGATCTTTGCTCTTCTAGTGTGATAGAAGCAATCAAACGGTGGACGAGAGAGCTAGCTGACGCTTCATGGTAGACGATATAGGGCTTTACCAGAACAAGAAACAACTTTTCACTTCTGTTGACCTAGTAGAACCCATTAGCCTCCATGATAAGTCCTAGTAGTACCCATGTATCTCTTCTTTTTAGCTTTTTTCTTCTGGTTTTGGTATAACACAGTCATAATTAGTCAAAAAGCATTAGATGAATACTGTCATTAGCTATCTTCTCAATGGTCTTTTTGAAACCCTGAAAACAAAGTTATTGACGATCTTTAATTATATATCTTCCTTTCCTTCTAATTAACAATGGCTGGATATTCAAAATTCTTGTCTGCATGAGTTAAGTGCTTTATAAATATTTATATTTGTTATACACTAAAAGATTGTTAAATTACCAATTAATTTATAAATAATATGATATTAACTAATAATATTTTATTTCATTATCAATTCCGTACCTTTTAAGTTAAAAATTAAATATAAGAGAAAAGTCTTCGGCATTATTTCTCATAATAGCAATAACAACGCCAACAATCCAGTAATTATCTTTTTTTCCGAGTCAATTAAACATTATTTCTCATCAAATCACTAAAAACTTAAAAATTTTTATTATCAATTAATATATAATAAAAAAGATAATCTCCTACATTTTAAGTGGGTCTGAAGAAAAGATAATTACTGAACTATTATGTTTGCTATTCAAGATTTAGATTAACAACTAGACAATCAATCTTTTAATTGATCCCTAAGTAGCATCTAAAGGACAAGAGAAGGAAATAATCGACTAGCCGCATATGGTGATAGTGATAAGAAGAATGGTTGAGAATCAAGCAAACATCATAGAGCAAATAATTCATCTGTTTTTTTCAGGAGATAAGTCCCATTCAGTTTTGATTTTGGGATTTTCAAAGTTCTGAAAAGGACTGACACTAACTATACTAGAAAAGCAATAATTGTCATGTATATATGAAACAAAGATTTTCCTACTCATATGTTTTATACTAAAAATGTTTTCTTCTTATTTTCAGAATTTAAATTTGAAGCATTAAAAATTGTACTTAATTGCATTAATATTTCTTTCACTAAATTTCGTTGTACTATTAATCACACGAACTTTTTTCATTTTTTCAATATATTTAAAAACTGAATCAAAAAGTAAACTAATAAGACAATAAGTTTAATGTTTAAAAATGAAAGATTTAAACAGTATTAGATCGTTATAAAATAAGTTAAAGATTAATTAAAATTAAAAAAGTTTAAAATATGATTTAAAGATACGTCCTTATTTATTAAAAAATTTGAAGTTTAATTAAAAATATTGTTAAATAAAAATTTATTTATTTATTTAAGTTTGTAAAAACTTATTAATTAACAAAAATTGACCAATTAAATAATAAATTGATCAATTTTTAACATAAATTTTATTAAAATAAATCGAACCAATTCAACGTATTGAGTCGGCTTAATCTTTTAAGCTTTTTTTAATGTCTCCGTTGACCCAAAAAAAGGACTTCTCAAAAAACAATTATGGAATTATAGAATTTAATAATAAACTAGAAAATTTAAAATTTAATGCTTCTTTTATCATCTTTGAAATTGATATTTAAACTTATCTAGATCTAGCTAATACGAGCCTGCTGGACTCCACAAGGAATGCTGCAAACAGCAAAACAGAGAACAGAGAGGGCGCTAAAATGCACTTAGACATACTAAATTAAGGATTGATGAAATAATAATTGGGCCAATAGGCGCAGACATTGTCTGTTGGCAAATCAGACATAACAGTTCCTATGTTAAAATGGAATTTGGTATGCACCCCGTAATTTTAGTCAGACATGGAAGCGACAGAGCAGGGAGATTAAAAGATAACATATTTTAAATGATGCTACTAATTAAGTTTAATTTTTTTAATTAGGTATGATTAGTTTTTCAACTAATTCATTTATTGGTATTGATTATGATTACGAAGCTCTCTCTAACAAGATGTATAGAATTTAGGCAAAAAAATATACTTTTCCTTCTCTTTTTTTAATATAATTTAAATTTTAAAATAATAGAAATAAATTCATTTAATTACTAATCCAAACTCCTCCGTCTTTATGTTTTGTATAAGACTAATTCACTATCGTATGAGGATAATTATGGATACCATTTCGTCACCTTCTTCTAACAAAAATAAGATTATGCCTAATTTTGTAAACTATATATGTATTGTCTATCTCCTTAGCTCAATCATTAAGCAATCTTGTCTTTGAAATAAGTTTGAATTAATCATTAGAGCTCAATTCAATTACTCCCTTCTAGCCTCGTGGCTTCCAACACCATGGGCATGCGTGATTCAGCTAACTCCACTTAATCGATTTGACAATTCCTTTATTTTTACGTTTTAATCTTGTCCGCTCTTAGTGACGTTATCTTATATGATAAAATGGAATTAAAATTAATAAAATGAGGCAATATCTGAAGTTCAATCAACATGCACAAAGTGTTGTTATTGACCCATAACAATACTACATCAAAGCATATACCCATATACACATCAAGCATATACACATATATGCTAAATTAGGAATCGTAATTAAGTTACAAGATAATAGAGACCAAATGCATGTTTAAACTTCACATCGAATGACCTGGTCTTGCCTATATGAAACATCTGTAAGCTTGTTCTCATGGTAATCAGCTTGGTCTGCAACTTTTTGACCGTCCGGTAGGGGAGTTCCGGCTTGCTGAACCTCAATATCAGCGGTGGTCTTGCTTAGTTTTATAATGTCCAGATGGGTCTCAGGTAGCTTATTACTAGGCTCTACAGGTACTGTCAGGAAATACTTGTAGATAACATAGAGCAACATCTGAAGAATCCCAAAGACAAAGCCGAGAATGTTTGGTATCTGTAAACAGATCAGTTCATATCAGGTTGTTTCAGAAACCATCTGAGCTTCGTCAATTGTAAATATATATATGCTATCGTCTTTGAGACAGAAAGGTATAATTACCGCAATGTAGAAGTCCTTTAGCAGGAGACCATAGAAGAGCCACATAACAGCACTTAGTGTCAGGAAAAATGATAGGTAGAACGGCATGAACTCCACGCTTCTTGTTCGAATAACAAGTCTCTGCAGGGTGTTGAAATTGTGAACATTAGATCAGAAAGAAAAGCTTAAGTGGTTTGATATTAAAATTTTGCTTTTAGTAAGCGTTGAACTCTTTCTAAAATCCTTACGATGATGCTTAAAGGTGCAACGAATACACTAATCGCAAGCACCACGCAAATCCATCCAAGAACTGTAACTCGGTTTGGTGCTTTTACGTATAATTCAGTCATGAGAAGAATGAAGCCGAACGCCACAAAATTTAATAAGAAAAGTGATAGTAAAGTGAACCTCTGCAATTCAATCAAAAGTATATGTTCATCAGGAAATTATCATAGTTATATCTAAGTAATAAGAGAAGAAAAAGAAGAAGATGGGTGTCTTAACATATCCATTACCTTAGCTTTCTTTGGTGCAAAAGTAAGGTAAAGTGCAATGTAAATGGTCTCAATGAAACAGCCCACTGAGTTAATAGTGATGAGAAGAAAAGCATCGGACTTGTGTAATGCATAGTAGAGCCAAAGCATGGCACTGAACATTGCAAAAACATAAGGTGTCGACTGAAACCCTTCTGTTGATTTCTTCTTCCAGATTCTTAAGAATGTTGGTCTGCAAAAGAAGAATTGGCCAAGCAATGATCACAAATGTTCTTCATAAACTATGAACTAACCACAACAATTGGAACACCATATTAACTCACATTGGTGCCAGAAAAACTACAAAAGATACCAAGTTACCTGCAAAGTAAAGAGGAAAAAATCAACAACTTGTAAGAAAGTATTTCTCAGACACGTTAATACATTGAATTATGTCGTTCCTCTTTATTACTTGGTGACTTCAAGTTGGTACAAAGGAAAAAGAGAATAAACATGAAAATCATTCTAGCTAGGCTTTCTTAATATGTACCCAAAAGGCCAAATGTAAAAACCCATGGATTCTGAGTGGAAAACATGGCCATCTTTCCTTTTCTGAGGTGGTCCACTTCCTCCGATAACAAGGATTTGGAAGGCAAAGGAAGAGGAATACGGAGATGGAAACCCTAGCTAGCTATAGATTTCTCTTGATCAATAAGCCATGGGATAGCAATACAAAGGGCGTGACGTACTTATAGAGTTTGTTGCATGGGGAAAAGGTTGAAATGATTGCTTGTGGTACCAAAAAATCGTGCACCGAGTGCCAAACTCTCGCATCAAACTCCAAGCGATAACAACCAACTCATCAACAATTTTTGTCCAGATACATGATAAAAATCACACATACGTTACACATCCCAAAAGTGCTTTTAAAGCACTAAAGCTTTCTTTAGGACAACCGCAAAAAATAAAATAAAATAAACAAAGTTGATTGGGTCTTGTAATGGACAAGAAACATGTTTCAATTGGGAGAAATGCTTTAAACGCCCATTTTCCTTTTAAACGAATCATAAGCAATATGGCGTTATGACATATAATTAATTAGGTTTGAATTAGGTTAATCACACTTGACGAAGCAATACATAATCATTACAATCAATTAAAATTCATTGAACTAACCAAATTAATACAACCATAACTTGTATATGATATAAACTAATATTATACTTTGACAAGCATATAATTAATTTGTTACATAAGAAAAAGATACATTTTTGTTACATTTATTATGTACATATAGGCCAAATATACGATTATTATTTAGTAATTATATGTTACCGTCTTCTTGTAAGTCGCTCGGAAACAACTTTCATACTAGTTATAGGTAGCACTGCATACTACCGGATTTTTTCAGACTTCGGTTTAGTAGAATTTTTCCAGGGTTGCTCACATGAGAGGCCAAGACTTTTCCTATATATATTTATTCCAATTTGATTAATTTATAAGAGTTTAACTGCTCAATCACTTAAATGTAAAAGTTCATTTTTGATTTATAAAAACCTAGCACAGGGGGAATAGTCTTCTATAACTGATTCTTAATCTGCTTGGAATTTAGATAATGTGTCTCGATCTGCTATTACTTACAAAGGTTCAATTGGACTAGAACCCAGCAAAAATACAGGTTCTATTGAACTGAACTGTCATTCCCTTTGGTTTCTATATTCTTAATTTATCCTGTGATGATCGATATATCCTACTGCAACTTAAAATATGAAATTGAAACCAAAAAAAATCTGAAATCTAAATTAAAACTCTACTCATAAATAATGAATCATTTTTAAATTGGATAATTGTGGATACATTTTTTAAATAACCATAAAGAAAGAGATCACTCTCTATACCTTTAGGTTACTAACTAAATACAAATATAAATTTTTAATAAAATTCTTTACGAATTTAAAATATATCTTTAGTATCATAAAATATAATTGGAGATTGGGATAATGAGATTATAATTTTTATAAACACATAAGGCAGCGAAATTTTCTTATGAAATTAGTTCATACATCTTTAATTCTTATTTTATAAATGTAATAATTAAAAAATGAATTAGTTTGATCGGTTCAATCGTAAAAGTTTTGTTTGATTTGATTTACTTTAATAATTCTTACTGTTAGTTTAATTTACTTTAATGACTCTTATTATTAAAAACTAATTAGTATATTAATTAATTGGTCAATTTTTGTAAACTAATTAATTTTTATAAAAAATTAATTGATTAATTTTTATTTAACAATCTCATTTTTGATTAAACTTTAAACAATCTTTTTCAATAAGATTTTAAATTCTTCAATTTTATTCAATTTTTAATCAATTTTATGATCATCTAATATTGGTTGAACTCTCTTGTTTTATTGATTTAACTTTCAATATGATTTTTAAAACAATGTATAAAAGTATGAAATGATACAAAAATTTCTCAATTCATGAATTTATGTAATTAAATGAATTAATTAGGGAAAAAACTTAATAATTATTCTTAAGTAATTTGGTCTCCCAATTCTAACATAAAAATTAACGTATTAACATAAGCCATAAACCCTACGCTGCATGGAACACTGGTACAATATAGCAAGAGCCAACGGCTACACAAACCCACCCGTACGTCAAACATTACCGTCTTCGAATCTTTTTGTACATAAACTAAGTGATTTGTTGCCATCTATATCCATTACTTTTGAGCTTCTTTTGACTGGCACGCGTGACCAGAGAGTTTCAGACTCAACTTCTTCGTCTTGTTGCTCGTGGAGCTTGCTTTTGCCTGGTTTCGGTCTCATCACAATTGTTTATACGCATCTACCTGTGAGCTGTGCCATAAGTTGATGTCACACCGTCCTTTTTAGTCCCACTTCCCCGTCTTCCATGGCATCATAAGACCGTTGATAGGACATTCTAAAGGGTCGAACACAAAACTTTAGACGCAACAGGTACGGTAATGCGACCATATACAACTGTTTTCTAGGCTTGCATAGTGATTTTATTATATGAAATGCGGTTCCGAAGTGTGGTAGGTGAAGATTAGAATATAGAGGAAACATCAGGATAAGATATGTTAACCGTATCTTCACTTGATTCGAATTGATTATGCAATCTAGTTACTTATATTAACGTTGTTTAATTAATCTCCCATGATCTTGATTAATCTAATGATTGATGTTGTTTTCTTAGTCCAACGATTTTTGTTGGATCTTTTCAGGTGATACTAGTCGTTGTATGTATGAATGAAACAATGAGACCAATATGCTTTGTGTTCCCTTCTCATTGTCTACTATAAACCCACATAACCCTCATAAAGGTTCTATTACGAAGTAAGTCTCATCTATTTCCACATTTGCTAATTTATAGGAGGTGAGGCAAAATTCAGGTTTAAGGATGTAATTACTAAAAAATACAATACCAATTCGATCTTAACACAATTTAAAATCTTAATAATTCATGTTTTTATTGATATATAGCTCAGAAGCACAGTCTACTGAATCTAAAATTTAACTATATCATGTCTTATGAACTGTTCAACCTACCTTCATACAAAGTACTTTAAAAGAGGTTTTAATTTGTTGTCGTCATTAGTTAAGATATAGTGAAGAGTTATAATATATAGTTTTAGTTGTCTCCAAATGCAGTTGGCACAATTGAACCCAATCTATCTGGGATTTTTTCTCTTTTTTAAAATCAATTCAATTGTATTCAATGATCACTTTTCACAAATCGATTTTGCAAGAGGTGTTAGGATCTTCTCAATTTGTATATGAATACAAAGCTAAGTCTGGGAGGTAAATTTAGTAAATTTTCATTAGTGGATGTCTCAATCTTGGCAAAAGTGGAGATTTCTAAATAGTTGTTTTACCATTGGAAGAAGTGGTGTGATTTATCTGAATTATCTTGTTGTGTGCATGATCAAGGTACAGTTACAGGTGTAGGTGAAGCTTGGCAGTGTTAAGTAATGACTCTGGTGAACGGCCGCGTCCTTTATGTTCTCACATTACGGGATTAGCTAGCTTATTAGATTCTATTCATCTCTTACAGCCAGAAGGTTACTTGTTCTCCTTTGATAGGATTTTGATGATGATATTGGAATTTAGTTGCTGAAAAAGGTTATTTTGATGATGGTATTGGGAATTAGTTGTTCTATCAATCACGCAGCCTTAATTTCAAGCACAAATTTTGCTATTTAAGGCGGCTTCAGTACGAGATGAGTTAATAATTGACAAGCTCTACCTTTGACTTCAAACTTCATAAAAGATCAACCTCACCTTCACAATTTGTGTTATATGATTCAATTTATTATGGATGAATTGAATTACATCCATCATTGTACTTTTGAATTATTAATTTATAAACTAATTACATCCATGATTGCATGTTCATTATTTAATAATTATAAGTGATAACTACAAGTAAATAGCAATTTTTTAAAAAAACATTATAGTATTAATAACAATGTTTTAAAAATTAAACTGGGAGTAAAACCGATAAGACAAAGGTTTAAGATTTAAAAGGTTCAACTAAGATTTAATAAAATTAAAGAATTAAAGAGATTATTAAATAAAAATAAGTTGAATTATATTAATTTACAATTATTTATTAATTAATAAAAATTGTCGAATTAATTAATAATAAAAAGTTAAAAGTCAACCAAAAAATGAACTGTTCAAAATTTTATAATTGAACTGACTAAACCGTTTAAGTCTTTTAACAATTGTATTTTATTAAGAAATAAATCAATTACGTGTTCATTAGTTGATAATTATAAGTGATAATTACTATTAAATAGCATTTATTTATTTTTTACCATTTGCCTCAATTCTTTTTCTTGAAAAGAATGTTTGATTATTTGCCAAGATTATCAAATGCTATCTGACAAATACTGAGGTACTACGTGTAGATTGATGGGCTGTTGGAGAATAATAGGTCGGTAAGAAAGTGAAGACAAGATCAACTATTAACCAATATAGAAGTACCTTCTGATTAATAGGTTATTTCTTTTATTTGTCTGTTTGTTCTTAAAGGGATTATTAAAAGACTTATCTTCGATCTTGTCAATCTAAACGTCATCTTTAATTTGATCTCTTAGGCACCTTTTTTTCGGTACATATCCAACTTTTTTAATAATAAGTGGAACTTTTACGTAATCTTTTCTTGATAAAAATATAAAAATATACAAAAATTATTTACCAATGAAACAACATAAATTCAAATATATTAACGTTTTTAGTATACAAAACTTCCAGCTTTGCAAAGATTTGGAGGGATCATAATATACGAATCATTTTCTTTATATTTTTATAAAGAGACTGTTTTTGTGACTTAATCATGTAATCTTATTATAAAAAATGAATAACTTTACTTCAAGGCTTTTTGTAAAATGGTCAGGAAGGAGCAACTTTAATAATTACTTCATATTTGATATCATTAAAATGATTAATTATAATTGTAGATGAGTTTGCATCAATTTAATTTATCTTCATAACTTAAGAGAACAACATGAAGATAAGAGATTTAAGATTTAAAAGATTCAATTAACGCAATAAAATTAGCTAAATATTGAAAAAAAATTAAAAAATTTAAAATATGATTTAAAAAAATTATCCTTACTAGTTGAAAAAATTAAAGTTTAATTAAAAAAGATATTATTAAATAAAAATTAATTAATTAATTTTAATTAATAAACATTTATTTAATTAATAAAAATGAACTAATTAATTAATAAATTGATCGATTTTTAACACTAATAATTATTAAAATAAATAAAATCGAAAAATAAAAAATGAATAAAAAATTAACAGTAAAATTAATTCAAACACAGCTTATACCATTGATTAGACAACATTTAAGGTCTACCGTGCTTTTGTTTGAACGTTTAGCACATGACTATTGAATAAGCAATGATTATAATGTTAGCACTTGACTATTGAATAATCAATTATTAGAATGTTTTTGTGCTGTTTAATCATCAACGTTTGACAAAAATTAAGAAGAAAGTCTCAAGATCGGCTTTAACCAAACTTTACTTTACATACATATTTATAGTGTGATAAATAGAAGAACAATTAATATGTATTTTACATAAATTAATTGACAATTCAAAAAGTAGTGAATATATCTCTATTTTTATTAATTATTTTTAATTTCACTCAAACTATAATTTTTTATATTAAAAAATGTTGAAGACCTTGTTCTTCGACCACTTATATGTTGTTCTTAGCAATAATTAAAAATTTTAACTGTTTAGTTGATTATTCTTGTTATTAAAAGTGATTAATTTATTAATTAATCAATCAATTTTTATTAATTAAACAAATCAATTACTTTTTATTTAATAATCACTTTTTTAATAGAATTTCAAATTTGTCTAAGGGTATGATAATTTCTTTCAATCATATTTCAATTCTTTAATTTTATTAAATCTTTAACCAGTTTTTAAAAAAAAATTAAATAGAGTAAATATTTGAAAATGAGTCAAAGGATAATTCTACAACCTTCGGAGTTATACTCCTTTGTCAAAGCCAACCAACAACTAGAAACCACATTCTTAACAAAACAACTTTGTTTCTTGGTCCCTACATTTACTACATGACCACATTTCTTGGTTGCTGAAGGGTATGGATTAAAGAGGATAATTCCCATCTCCTCTTCTTCTCGCTGCCCATCATCTTCCCCAATTAGGGTTGATTCCTTCAGTGGTGATGAAGGTCTCATTGCTTAACCAAATTGGTAAGTGAGACAGTTATGTTAGATTCATCTTTCCTCACTTCTTCTTCATCTGATTATTTCCTTCTTTTCTCAGGTCAAGTTTAACTGGTGAGATTCTCTCTGTCGCTGGATATCGCCTTCCTCAAAGGGCATGGAGAAGGATCTTTGATCAGGTACCTTCTTTTATCTTTTTGATCTGTATTTATGGTGATGCTGTCGCCTGCAACCAAATATAAAAGAAATCACTCCCGTTAAAACAAATTAATGTAGTAGCGGTAAGCGGATATCGTTCCCACGAGGAATTCTTACGGTAATGAGTTGCGAATTCAAACAAAACAAATAACAAAAGTAAAAAAAAGGGGGGGTTTGTTTAATCACGACAATAATAGAAAATCAAAGGGAAAAATAACAAATCGAAGACAATAATTAAATCTGAAAAATCAATGGAAAAAAATACCTTAGTTTCGAGGCACCGATGTTATCATGCTATTATGGATCCTCGACATAAAATTGCAATCATTAATAAACATTCATTGGAGAAAATTTCTCTTAAGTGTGATGACTAGAAACATGTATCCTAGCATTCTTACTAAACAATAACCTAGATACGATCATAGGTGAAATTGAATAATAGCATTAAGACTCAAGACCCAATGAGCAAGTGAAATACATGTATGACATGCAATTCATCAAGTTAATATCTTCTTAGAATTTTCCAACTCTAACGTAGAGAGGTTAATCCTAATTCCTACTTGTGATTATCGAAATTGAACGTCATATTCCGGTAATCTAACGATTAAACTAATTTATCTCTAGTTGCCCACCTAGAAACCAGCGAATCCAATTAAAAAGAACAGATCTGAAGACATCCAATGTTTATTAACAACATAAAAATATCCAAAACATCTCACCGTAATGACATGTAACTTGGATCTCCTCAATCAAGATAGGAAACTTAGCTACTCATAATTGAATTGAAAACAAAAGAAATAACAAAGCAATATGTCTCCATCCCTGGTCTTTCTATGAAAGATACGAAAATCCTGATTGAAATATCCAAAAACGTAAGAACAATAACAGAAAGCGCAGCAACCCCCAAAACCTATGATGACCCTCTTCTAAAACCTAGTATGTATATATATGCGGCAATCATCCACATCTCCTTCTTGACTAATTTCTTCATTATCTTCCCTTGATTTTGTCCAAATAAGGCACTCTTCTAATTTCAGTAGGCCAATTCTTGGAAAGATGGCAAGGGAATCTTTAAATATTGTGTTTTGTTTGGAATCAACTTTTGGAATTTTATCTGCAGAATTATTCCATCCTTATGCGTGCCCACGCTTAGTCACTGAATTTCTGTCAAATTGGGGATTTCGGATTTCCTTCCTTCTTTTGCATATTTTTGATCCTATTTTGTCTTTAAGGTGTTGAAAACCATTTGAAAACAATTATAAAGCAATTCTAATAAATTCGGATAATAATTTCAACACATCAACGAGAATTAAGTCCAAAATAAGTATATTTTTCATGGCTTAACAAATTCCCCCACACCGAACCTTTGCTCGCCCTCGAGCAACATATCGAACCAATATACTTAGTCAACTCATCCTTCAAAAATCAAGTGCACACAATCCATCAACTTGGGCCAGTAAGACTCAATTTGCACCATATCTCATAATTGCTTTTCACCAATGCAAATAAGCAAAGTCAAAATAATGCATCTTTGTTCAAAGGAAAACATGAAATCAAAGTGAATTCTTCTCACGGATTTCGCTCTTACACTCAATTGTTTGCGGTTAGGGTGTTTCTCTTAAATCTCACTCTATCACGTTGCACTACCATAGGCTTGCAGTTTCAGCAATTCTAATTCATGCAGATCACATAGGCTAATAGATCAGTAGGACTTTATTTAAGGTTGTAATGGGGCTAGGTTCACAGGTGAGATCAAAACATGACAAGGTTTCATCACAAGCATTCATAAAGCATCAAGTAAAAGGGACACGAAATTAAAATTCTGAGATAAACATAAACAAAGAGAACTACAACTACTCATACTAACTCAAACTATTATGCTTCATTCTTTCTTCTTCTTCTTCTTTTCTTTTTATAATTTTTCTCTTGTTGTTTTTGTTTTTTTAATAAAGCACTAGGATCAAGGGAAACAATGAATACTTGAGTTGAAGTACCAATAAAAATATCTCAGAACACAATATATAACAAAAGTCCCAAATTACTCAATGCTATCTGCGGTTAAGGAATGGATGAATGAACAGTTTTCAATGAAGGATTTGGGAGAGGCTAACTATGTTCTAGGGATCAAACTTATAAAGGGTCGTAAGAACAAACAATAGCTTTGTGTCAATTAACCTATATTGAGATTATGCTCAATAAGTTTGCCATGGAAGATTCCAAGAAGGATTTCATTCCTGCTAGACATTGAATCAAACTTTCAAAGGAACAAGCACCTAAAACCCAAGAGGAGGTTGAACTTGTGCGTATCATTCCATATGCTTTGGCAGTTGGAAGTTTGGTGTATGTAAGGCTTTGCACTAGACCGGATATCTGTTATGCATTGGGATTAGTAAGCAGATTTTAATCCAATCCAGGAATGGAACATTGGACTGTGGTTAAGTGTATATTTAAGTATCTTCGTAGGATGAAAAACTTAATGCTTGTTTACTTTGGAAGTAATCTTATTCCGACAGGATATATAGATTCTGATATCTAATCAGATGTTGATTCAAGGAAATCAACTTCTAGTTCTATATTTACTTTAGGAGATGAAGCCATAGTTTGGAGGAGTGTTAAGCAATATTGTATTGCTGATTTGACTATGGAGGCTGAGTATGTTACTGCTTATGAAGCAGCAAAGGAAGCAGTATGGCTTCGGAAGTTCCTAAATGATTTAGAGGTAGTTTTAGAGCCAGAAAAATTCATTACACCTTCTTGTAATAATTCTAAAGAACCTCGGAACCACAAAACAGTCAAACATATTAAGCGAAAGTATCATCTATTAAGGGAGATAATACAACGTGGAGAAGTGGATGTGGTAAAGATTCCCACAGAGAAAAACCTTGCTGATCCGTTCATAAAGACATTGATTCAAAAGAGCTTTGAAGGTCACCTAGAAGGGATAGGAATGAGGGATATATCAAACTTGCTTTAGGGAAAGTGGGAGATTGTTGGAGTTATGTAAATATAGTGCCCTGGAAAGCAAGTGTATTTACATGTAACTTTATCTTCTTCAGTTA
>JAOQMP010000006.1:39221467-39231890 GCA_027563575.1 Erythroxylum pedicellare
AAATGTTATAGATATGTACATAATGTACATGAAGTATGTAGAGTAGTGTAGAGAATTCTATATGGTGATTGTAAGCCTTTGGATCAAATAAATCCTAACCATCCATTGAGGAGGTGGAAGGCTATAAGTACCCAAAGGACTTCATTTATATCATACAAAGAAGTTCTTAGCCATTGTCTTGTAAAAGCTTTCTTGAGCAATAGAAGCTTTCTCCAAGTTTCCTCATTTTAGTTTTTGATTTATCCTTTATCTTTACTAACTTGTGCTAACTTTGTTTCTAACATTTGAGGGAGAGGCTGACTTAGTTGCGAGATGTACAATTAAGTTCCACGTGGTTCGTTGGTAACAAACTAAGTCCGTGACAATTGGTATCAATTCATCATTGCTTAGTAAAGATGTCGGGAATAAGTGGGACTACCAACATTAGAGAGGAGAAGAAGACCGGTAGGGAGAGATCAAGGTCGAGGGATGTCTTGATGGACATCAATGGAAGGCTTGCGAAAGTGGAGCTCATGGCAGGCCAAAAGGCTAGAGAAGTTTGAGGATGTGGAGCACTTGATTGAGGAACTTGAGAAGGGGAAAGAAGAGTTCTAAGAGGAGATGCAAGGTGCCTTGAACATTGTCGCTTCGAAATGTCAAAACCTAATGAAGGTCTTGGAGGAGTCTCTTTAATCCGAGATTCTCTATCTCAAGGAAGAGCTTACAAAGGTTGTGGATGAGCTAGTCCTTTGCAAGAGGGTCATTTCTCAAAGGCATGGCCACAGTAATCACTACTCCTTCAAAAGTGGTCGTTCCAAAGCCAAAGGCGTATTGTGGGTCGAGGAACGCGAAGGAGATTGATAACTTCTTTTAGAGCTTGGAGCAAAACTCCAAGGCATTTGATGTCATGGTAGATTCCAAGAAGATTGGCAATGTCACTCTCTGCCTTGAGGATACCACAATGGTATGGTGGAGGAGAAGACATAGTGACATCGAGAGGGGCACTTACACGATGGACACTTGGGATGAGTTCAAGAAGAAACTCAAAAGGCAATTCTATCTTAAGAATGTCAGTTGGAGGTGAGAGTCAAGCTATAACATCTCACACAAAAGGGAGCATTCGAGACTATAAGGAGGAGTTTTCCGAAGTGCTATTGGAGATTCCTGACTATCTAGGTAAGGAAGTACTCTTTGCTTCTTTGGATGGTTTATAATATTGTGTTAAGTTAGAGATCCAAACGCATCGTGCATAAGACCTCGCCAATACTATTTCCATTGTTGAGTCACATATCAAATTTAAGAAGCCTGAAAAACCTAAGTCTCACAAAGACAAGGGTGAGCGGTGGAGACAACCATAAAAGCAAAGAAGGCTCCTACAAGTATGGCAAGCACAAGGAGGGCGCCTATAAGGAGGACAAAGGGGGGAAAGCAACAATCAGATGCTTCTTTTGTAAGGGATTACATAAGGTAAGGGACTGGCCAAAGAAGAGTAAGCTCTATGCCTTGATCGAAGAAAGGGAGGAGCAACGAAAACTCGAAGAGACCAAGATGGGATCACCGCAAATCCTAGATGCTATCAAAGTCAAAGTGGAGGTGCCCAAGTCTAAGAAGAAGGGATGATTGTTCGTGGAAGTTAATGTAGGTGACAAAGCCATTAAAGCTCTAGTTGACACTAGAGCTACTCTTAACTTCCTTGAAGTAAAGGAAGCCAACCGATTGGGCCTCAAGTATGGCAAGGAAAAATGATGGTTTAAGATAGTGAATTCCGAGCCAAAATCAACCTTTGGAGTTGTTCGTGGCGTCAAGGTGTGCTTAGGTGAGTGGTCTGGCCTTGTTGATTTTTCAATTGTTCCTATGAATGATTATCCAATTGTGCTTGGCTTAGAGTTCATGGATGGTGTTAAACTCGTGTCGATTCCCTTCACCACCACTATGTGCATCTTGGAGGAGGGTAGTACATGTATGGTGCCTTTGTCATGAGAGGCAAGCCAACAAGTCAAGCAATTTTTGGCCATGCAACTTGTTAAGGGTGTGAAAAAGACACAACCCATATTCTTGGTGGCCATTAAAGAGGAGGAGCAAGCTTCATTAAGAGAACTACCCAAGGAGATTGCCCACGTCCTTGTGGAGTATAAGGATGTGATGCCCACATAATTGCCGATGAGGCTCCCACCAAAGCGAAAGGTAGATCATAAGATCGAATTGGTGCAAGGTGCAAGTACACTAGGGACAGTACCCTATCGAATGGCACCTCCTGAGCTTAAGGAATTAAGAAGGCAACTTAAAGAGTTGTTGGATGCTGGCTATATCTAACTATCGAAATCTCTATATGGTGCACCTGTGCTTTCTCAAAAGAAGCACGACGGGTCACTCCGTTTATGCATCGACTGTAAGACGCTCAATAAAATCACCGTGAAGAACAAATATCCCATCTCATTGATTGTTGACTTGTTTGGTCAACTTATAGAGAGACAATGGTTTTCCCAGCTTGATTTAAGATCAGGCTATTATCAAGTGAGGATTGCGAAGGGAGATGAGCCAAAGATAGCATGTGTGACAAGATATAATTCCTTTGAGTTTTCAGTCATACCCTTTGGACTCACAAATGCACCTGCCGTATTTTGCACCCTCATGAATCAAGTGTTGTAACCCTTCTTGAACAAATTTGATGTGGTGTATTTGGATGATATTGTAGTATATAGTAGAACATTAGAAAAGCATGTTATGCACTTATGACAAGTTTTCCAAGTCTTAAGGAAAAACAAGCTATACGTGAAGAGGGAGAAATATGATTTTGCACAATATGAAGTCATATTCTTGGGGCACATTGTGGGAGGAGGCAAGCTTAGGATGGACAAGTCCAAAATACAAGTCATCCATGATTAGGAGCCACCAAGGAAGGTGTCCGAGTTACCTACAAGGACATGATCGTGACCTACAAGGATACACGGATATGATTGTGGCCTACAAAAAGGACGTGACGAAGGTGTCGCTAGAATAAGTAGGGGAGAATGTTACGTTCTGCATGTTTTAAAGCCTACAAGATGAGGGTTGAGTCCAAAAGAGCTTTAGAGCATGTTGGAATCTTCAGGAAGATTTTGGAAGCTTCTGGAATATGGTAGAAGCTTACAGAATAGCCTGGAAGCTTCTAGAACATGGTAGAAGACTATGGAAGCTTGTGGAAGCTTATAGAACATTATGGAACATTATAGAAACTTGTAGAATGTTGTAGATATGTACATAATATACATAAAATATATGGAGTAGTATAAAGAATTCTAGATGGTGATTGTAAGCCCTTAGATCAAATGAATCCTAGCCATCCATTGGTGAAGTGAAAGGCTAGAAATACGCAAGGGACTTTATTTGTAACATGCATAGAAGTTCTTAGCCATTGTCTTGTAAAAGCTTTCTTGAGTAATAGAAGCATTTTCCAACTTTCCTCATTCTTGTTCTTGTTTTATTCTTCATCTTTACTAACTTGTACTAGCTTTGTTTCTAACATTTGAGAGAGAGGCTAACTTAGTTGCGAGATGTACAACTAAGTGTTGTGAGGTTCGTTGGTAATAGGCTAAGTTCGTGACACCATGCAATTCTAACGACCAAATGTAGCAATAAAATTTGGGCGAATCTAATAAGCTCCCTTTTTAGGATCGAAGCCCTTCCTAGGAGAACATATTTGTCTACTGCTATTGCTGGACTCAAATATATAATAATGTTCGGTTCCTAAGTTTGACAAGAACACATTCAGTGATCATAGGAATAACCTAAGAATTATGAGTTACTCATTGCCTATCATTTTTATTTATTTTGGTTATATTAAAATAATTTATAGTTGCTAAATTCTACAAGATTTTAATTTATTACTCCCTCATCATCTTAAAATAATTAAAAAGTTAAGATGATTCCCTTTTTATTTCATAACAATATTCAAATGCATATGTGTTTTAACAAATTACTAATTTTCTATTGAATCATCGAAAAGCAGAGAAAGTTAGATCAACTCTGTATATATAAGTAAATTTATTACTCCCTTATTACATTACAATGCTTTGGTTCTATGGTGTAGTGGTTAGCACTCTGGACTTTGAATCCAGCGACCTGGGTTCGACTCCCGGTAGGACCTCCTTTTGTCATTGAGTAGTTTGCTACTAGCTAAACCAAACAACCCATCAACACGAAGTCGGAAACACGTATACCTTTTTTCTTGTTTTTTTCTCGATGGATTAACACACAACTTTTTCTTTAAACACCCACCAAAAGCCAGGTAAGTACATACATGTGCATACGCAGAAGCCGCCGCCAAAATGAAAGGTCAAATAGCGAAGACAGAAAAAAGGTCGCAACAACCAACCCGAAAACGCCAAGCGAGTAATCGCAGCAGTGACAAAAACAGGAAAATCTCAAAGTTTTGTGATTACAAGAAATCAGCATTATCTGTGGACTCGTCCAAAGATGCACTGAAGAAGACAACATTAAAAACTTGTAAACGTACAATTCAACACCTCGTAAGTTAAAGAAAGAACAAAACCGGTAGTAATTACCATTTACTAATTTGCTTTAGTTGACCGTTTCTCGACGATGACTTATAACGTAACTGAAGTATGACCCACGGTGGTGTTTGGTCAGATCCGACGCATCGTGGCCGTGAATAATTATGAATATTATTTTTGATCCTGACGCTGTTCAAATTTCAACAGTAGTTCAAATAAAGAAAGTCAAAATGGAAAAGGCCTTTTCTTTTCCTCTATTATTGAGAAAGTAGCCACCTTTATTTGCTCTTGATCTGGGCCACTTTTTGGGGTTTTGTTTATTGGTTTTATTTTCATTTTTCCTATTTGGGTTTTATTTTTTTTTTCCGAGTTAACATTGTGAAGTGAACAGTTGTCTCCGTCTGTTTGTTGGGCGCTGAAATTTGGAACTTTAGAGGAAAAGGGGTGGCTTTTGTACAGAGAAAAGAGATGAGGGAGATGTGTGTGGTGCCGCCGCCACCACCTCCGCCTCCTGATTCGTCTGCCGGAGCTGATTCGGCCGCTGGAGAAGACGATGGGACGGATCGGCTCAGGATTTACCAAGACTGGAAAGGCAGTAACGTAAGCTACTCACTTACTTTCAATTGATCTGTTGTAACGCTTAATTTGATCAATCAGAAATCAAAAGGAAAGGTTATAGCTCATTCTAGGCTTGTGCTACGGGATTTTGGCTGATGAAAGCGTGATTATTGACTTGGGGTTTTGGAATATGGGCACTAGGGTTCGTCTTAAGTTTTGGAGTTTTAGTAGTCAGAAGGGAATTGGGCAAGTAAAGCGAGGACTTTTGGAGGTAGGATATGAGAGCTTTGAGCTTTGAGCTTCTTACAACAGTTTTGCTGGTTAATTGGCCGAGAATTTTGCAGTTAGGGTTGATTGTGAAGTGGATTCAGATCAATGTTTTAATTGAGTGACTCAATTCTTCTTGTTCCTTGAGAGATCCTCACAAGGTTCTAGTTAGGGTGGTGATTTTTCTACTTCTGTAGTCTTTCTAGGGGTGTTGTTCGTTTTGGCCTTTCCGTACAGAAATCTTTCTTTTTGCGGCATGCTCAACGCGTTCCTCTCTTTCATCTATTTCTTTCTATTTATAGTGTTTTACTTTTCTCGAAAGTAAGCCATATGATCAGTCCCAGAGTATCTATTTACTTGACAAGTTCTATAGTAACCAAGGCTTTGCCTTCTGTTGCACAACACTGAAGATGTACGATTCTTTAGCTTTAACTTCCCTACTCGAATAATTCACAAATGTCACGATTCTGCTACAATGTCAGTGATAAGAACAGATTTTCATACTTAAATACGAAGTCATGGACAAAATTTAGTGTTTGTTGAGTGAAGTATCCACTGAGTGGATGGAAGACCTTCAGTTTTCACTTATTCAAGCATTTAAACAGATCACCGTGGCCACAACGAAAGGAAATATTGCGAGAAGTGTTATAGGATTAAGCAAAGAATTACCTTTCTATTGCATCTTCTATCATTTGATTCTGTTAGTAATTCAACATTTTATTCTATTTGCTTCCTCATCTGGGTTAGGTAATAATTGTCTAATATCATTTGTTTGCAGATATTCTTACTTCAAGGGAGGCTTATATTTGGACCGGATGCAAGATCACTTTTATTGACATTATTCCTTATTGTAGCCCCCGTTGTTGTTTTTTGTGTCTTCGTAGCAAGAAAGCTTATGGATGATTTCCATCATCACCTGGGGATATCAATAGTAGTAGTTGTTGTCGTCCTGACGTTCTTAGTAAGTTATCTTACCTCTATTGAGGAAAGAGTTCGTATGAACTTCTCACTGTTATGCTAATGACAGGAAAATCCCATTTTCTGCTTTATTCTGTAACTAATGAACGCATGTACTTTTCAGGATTTGATCTTTCTTCTGCTAACCTCAGGAAGGGATCCTGGTATAATACCTCGCAATGCTCATCCTCCAGAACCAGAAGCTTATGGAGGAGAAACTGTGTCTATACCTGGCCAAACCCCACCTTCCCGCTTGTCCCGAACAAAAGATGTTCTTGTCAATGGGATAGTTGTTAAGACCAAGTACTGTGACACCTGCATGCTTTATCGACCTCCTCGTTGTTCTCACTGTTCAATTTGCAACAACTGTGTGGAAAAATTTGACCATCATTGTCCTTGGGTTGGTCAATGCATAGGAGTGGTAATTGTTATTTTCTGCATAATAGTAGTCTCATTTCAGCATTTAGTTATTACATTTCTATGGCAATCCTGTAAGGAAACCTGAGATTTTTATCCTCCTCATTTTGGGTATACAATTTAACCTGAAGGATGATATATGTTTACTATTGCACCAGGAAATGCAGGAGCATGGCTTTCAATTTCGATATCTCATTGAACGTTTAAATTAGTTATAATTTTCTTCTGATCTTTGGGTGCAGCGGAATTATCGATTCTTCTTCATGTTCGTCTTCTCTTCAACTATCCTTTGCATATATGTTCATGCATTTTGCTGGGTCTACGTCACCAGAATCATGAATGGGGAGAGCACTTCAGTTTGGAAAGCGATGATTAAGACTCCTGCTTCTATTGCATTATTAATTTACAGCTTCATTTCAGTATGGTTTGTTGGTGGCCTCAGTGTCTTCCATTTGTATCTCATCAGTAAAAACCAGGTAAGAAAGAGTCGTGGCGATTGAAACCTATAGCCATCTCCTTTTATTGTACTGCACCAAAAATAACTTAGGTTTATAAGCTGATGCTGAAGTTATTCCCAACAATTTAGATTTTCTGAAACAGTTTTTTGTTGTGTTTTTGACAGTCTACATATGAGAACTTTAGATACCGTTATGAAGGATTATCTAACCCATTCGACCGGGGCTTTATCAAGAATTTCAAGGATGTATTTTTTACCAGTATTCCTCCATCCAAGAAGAATTTCAGGGCCAAAGTTCCAAAGAAGCCTCAAATTTCAGGTAGGGCAATTGGTGAGAGTTTCCTGAACTCAAAAAGAGAAAAGTCAATAGGTGACAGAGAGAGGGGATTGAAGCCAGAATGGGATGAATCTATGCAAGAATTTGAGAATAATTTGGTTTGTAGTGACAACAATGCAGACGAGGGTGTCCGATTTGATGATGTCTCTCCGGACTTAAGTAGGATCCTTCCGCCACAGGGCATGGAAAGTCGAAGTGTCATACACTCGAGGCGTTCTAGCCTGGGAAGGATAAGTGGAAACTGGGAATTGCCTTATGATGTTCCTGCTTTAGTCACTGGGGTTGAATCCAAGCAGGTCTCAGATGGAAGTGATCGGAGCTTTAAGTCCAAAAGCCAAAGGTCAGAGGCGAGCACAAGAGCATGACAGAAGGAAAACAAGAAATTATAATTTAAGCCACAGGAGAAATCAAAAGAATGCATGTCTGATTGTCCAAAGTGTAGTGATCTTCTCTGGCAATCAATTATTTTGTTTTCTTTTTGATTTGTTTTGGTTAGAACCCCTTGTATTGTGTATAGTATCTTGCAAGTCGTCGTTGCCCTAGTTTCTGGTATACTGTAATTGATGCAAAAGTGAATTTGCACCACCACATCACGACTCTTTAGTTTAAGTGCTTGTATTGTGCATGCAGAACTATATAAGCTTTTAAAATCTGAGGCTGCTTTTCAAGTAGATATGTGATAGGCGCTCTTCCCTCAATTTTTCATTTTTGACAAGTCTAAAGCTTCCTGTTATGACTCCAGTCAATTGTTAGTTCTGTTTGTTGATTCTTTATTAGTCTTCTACTCTCATCCCCATCCCCAATAAAAACCTAGATACTACAATCAGTTTCAATATGTTTTTCATTCTATTCTTTTCTAATAATACATAGTGATGACAGATACAGCAGCTCAGAAACCTGCCAATGGGAGTTCTGTTCTTTTAATACTCCTTGGTTTATGCATAGCAGCAGTTGCAACAGGAAAATTGAAAGTGATTACTATGCTAACAAGTACCACATCCAGGCGAGCTTTGAATTATTTCTTCAGATAGAGAATATGTATCTCAAATTGCAAGGGTCACCAATGGAATTCAAGATTAAGTAAATTCTCAATGTGCAAGGAAAAAGTTCTGATGAGGAGTAATCACAACCAATCTATTGATGTCTGATCAAACAGCAAAATGAGCACTTCATCCAGCTACTACGTTCAACTCCTAGTTTCCAAGAACATAACCAATTTGCCGTTACTCAAAGGCTAAAATAGATTAGACCGTGAGACATTTATAAAAGTATCAAAATCCACTTGAAAGCTAAATCATATCATTTCGCTGCCTCCAATAAACAGAGGAGCATTCCAAAATGTTTTATATGTAGAACTAAACTGATGTTGGAAGACAAATACGAAATGAAGCAAATTAACTTGCAGTCACATAACCAATATATCATGGAATAATGATTCAATATTATCAATGCATAGACTGGAAACGCTTCATGATGATAAGACTCAAATCCATATACCGCTGCGCACAGTTGGAGAGGCACGAAGATTCACTGGAACTGAACTTACTCCCAGGTGTACCAGTAATGCATTTATCCCAGCAGGCACTCGTTAGCTTGGCCACCATTTCATTAACCACAGCTTTTTCCTTCTCTTGCTGCTCACAAATCAAGCATATCATTAAGAAACAGAAAATAAACAAAAAAAATCACACGTATCACCATCATTAAACTACAACAGAAATTCATTTCCATTATGTTTTTTACAATTAATTTCAATCCCAATCTTCCAGAATACCCAAAAAAAGAACAAAGTTATCCAAAGCTTTATTGCTTAATCATTCAACTACTTTAGAAACAAACTAACCAAGCAAAATACTCAAACTTGACAAGCTCTCTTGCCCAATTAGTCAACTTCTTTGAACAAAAGGGGGAAAAAAAACAAAAACCCACAAAAAGTAAACCACATCAGCGACACCCCAATAACCGAGCTGCGATTATAGTCCCCAAAACACACTGAAATCGACTTGTCAAATCATGCAAATAATGTGTTTGGTAGGCAGCAAAACAGCAAGAAAAAGGATCCGAAACAAGCAAGGAAGGACCAAACTAAAGCAACCAAACACAGGAGACAAGGGTTTGAACTAACGGTAAGGAATCTTTGCAATTCATCGGAACTTAGTGCTGAAGGATCCATCGCTCGTTCTAAACTTGTTTCATCAGTTGCCGAAACCCGTTGTCAATAAACCCTAGACAAAACCCATGAAAACGACGCCGAATTATAAGGCCCACTTAAGTTCTCAGATTGACTTTTATGGACCTATAAGCCCAAAAAACCATTGATTGGTCACTATTTCCTACTTTATAATACAAATAAAAGGCAATAGTAAATAAGATATTTCATAAGAGAAAAAAATATTTTAAACTAAATAAAAAAATGTAGTTGGAAAGTGAAAAGAGGATGCATATAAAATGTAGCTTTATAATTTCTTAAACATTAAGCATTAGCTTTGACAATTGACATGCATGTCATGATAATTTATTATATCTACAAATTTGAAGATGATAATTGGAGGATCATTTGCAAGATTCTTGCCCATAAAAGCATAGATCCTTTAAACTTACGAAAGTGGAGATAGATTGAGCTATTCACTAAAAGAATAATAACAATTAAAACCACTACTTTAAAAATCGAATCTAAAGTTAAATATAATGTTATGAATATTGTACCAGATTTAGTATCAGATTGGATTCTAATATAGTATTGTATCGGTACCAGTTAATACCGGACACCATTTCGAATAATTTTTTAAATTTATGAAACAGTTCCTGAATTTTTATAAAAATTACAAAATAATCCATTGTCATATTATAAAATTGTACTGTATATTTTTACCCCTATTTTAAAAATCATAATAATAAATAATAATCACAATTTTAATTTAATTTATAAAATTAATTTAATAATTATTAATAAATATA
>JAOQMP010000006.1:39292338-39309893 GCA_027563575.1 Erythroxylum pedicellare
AACCTTAGGATCTTGTATGAGGATACCTAGGATTAACGAACTTAATTTTAGGCTTCTTGTATTGAACGCCTTTTATTCTGAATTATCTGTGAACCAAGTAGGTGACTCGGATTTAGAAGAAAAGGGAATTCCCATGAACATTGGGTTTGACTTGCTTAAGTGAAGTATTTCCTAGATCAATCCACCGTTATAATTTTATTTTTAGTGTCCAATCCAATTGAAATCTAATACCTTAACCGATTTTTGTCATTTGATTAAATCTAGTGGTTTTAATTCATACCTTGCATTTTTCATATTTTCTTAATTTGCTTACTTTATTTTATTTTATTTTCAAATTAATCAATTCTTGATCGTCTGAGTAATTTTTCATAGTTTAATTTAATTGTTTTATGTGTTGAAAATTTTTCCTTAGGTACGATATCCGGTTCTTACCTATTTATATTACTTGTCGACGGGGTGCGCTTGCCTCTAATTGGTCTAGATATAATTTAATTTATATTGTTTTATTTAGATCGTAACAGAAGGCCCAATCTTTGGTTCCAAAAAACATCATCAACAACACTATGACAATGTATTGGTTTATTGATACTATTTCCTAAACTTGTGATGTAAGACAAAATGGTATGTCTATGAAAAGAGGTTTTATCAAGAATATAAAGTCCTGCAATTACCTTCCCAACTGCTAAGACCTCATCAGTCATAAGATCTTGCAGAACACAAAAAGTTGCATAAAAGGTAAATTTGGTAGAAGATTGACAAGCTAGTTTGTTCACTAAAAGCAAATTATATTTAAAAGAAGGTATAAGCAAAACGAATGACAAACTAAGATTATCACAATGAACAATATTCCTGTGAAATCCACTGTCTTAATTATGCCATCTGGTAAGTGAACAAGGGTAAATTTGGCTACGGGTGTAGGTTTGTCAAACAAAGCAATATCATGGCACATATGATTAGAAGTTGTTGTGTTTATTATACAAGAACCACATTCAATTAAACTTACTGAACTAAAAGAATGATTGAGAGTGCTACATGCAAAGTCATTGTAATGTGCAAAGTTGATGATATCTCCTCCCTTGTCCTTCATTTGCATATGCTTCCCTTGACTTTGCATAAAACTCATAATGCCTTGTTGAATCATTGCTGCAACATCTTGTCTCCAGGCTGGTTCTTTTGTATCTTTCTCCATTGAGTAATCCAAAGGTGAATCACTCATATTCACCAACTCTTTACTCATATCCCCTCCTTTTTAATCTTTCCTTATACCAATCCGGATACCTATGAATTTTGAAACCGTTATCTCGAGTGTGTCTCTTCATTTTACAAAAATCACAGTACACGTCCTCCTTATTCATCTATTTCTTGGAACTTCCTCTACCAACACTTTTTCCACTACTGCCACCAGAACTATGCACCAGCATTGCACTAGTTGTGTTATCAACAAAGGCAATGTTCACTTCCCTCTGTTTTTCCACCCTAACAACCATCGAGTAAGCCCTATCCACATTAGGAAAGGGATCCATTACCCTAATTTGACTCCTAATTGCATCATATTCTTTATTCAAACCCATCAAAAACTGCACCAATCTATCATTGTCCCCAAATTCAATCAATTGTTTAAGAGACCCACATGAACATTTCTTTAAGGCTCCACATGAACACTGTGGAATGGGAACCAAACAATTCAACTCATCCCATTATCATTTCAGTTTAGTAAAATACCTTGAGATAGATAAATCTCCTTGTGAAATCAAGCTAATTTCCCTCTTGAGCTGATACAGTAGTGGCCCATTGCACTCTCCATATCGCCTCTCTAGATCTGTCCATAAATCCCTAGCTAAGCTCGTGTATAAGAATGACTCGACGATATCCTTACAGATGGCGTTCAATATCCACGATGTCACCATGAAGTCCACCCGACATCATCAGTCATAGTTTGGCAGATCGTCCCTTAGCCTCTCAGGTTTACCAGTGACGAAATCAAGCTTCAACTTCGCCCCCAACGCGATTCACATCTCATGACTCCACGATAGGTAATTGTCCCTACTTAGTAGAGATGTCACCAGCACCATTCTGGGATGATCCGAGGTTTGCAAGAATAGCAGATTCTCCTCTCCAGCCACGCTTCCAAAGGATGACCTCGAGCTACCAACGTCGTCTACCATTACTTAATCTCGTGGATCTACCTGATTTTTCTCTAATACCATGAAGAATCTAGAGATTCTAGGGATTGACTCAGTTTTGGTAAAGTGATTTTCATAATCACTATTACTTCTTATTTACAAGAAGAGGAAAGATGGTTTATATACCATCGATGTTTAGTAATACAAAAACAACATCAACTAAAAATACAAAACACAAAAACTATCTAAACTATCTACACAATACATATCTCGACATTATTTCTACACAGTACACATCGACACTCTACTAAATAAATACAAGATATTCTACAATAGCCTATAACCAGAGATGCGTTTCATGGTAGTTTTGAGCCAGCTTCCCTACTTAATGCTGGCTAATAACTTATGGGGAAACATAGATCGTTAGAGATTTAGATTACGAATCCACTCCAACGCTTATTCCAAAAGTCATACTTTCGCTCCGCTTGTGTTTTCAGCCACTATAGCACTGCCACTATAGCTACTAGCTTTTGGGGAAACACAGATCTTGCTAGTTTGTTACAATAGCTACAGATTCGGCGGGTCCTTACATTATTTACTAATGTATACTCCTTCGGTGTCGTTTCCTTCTTCTTCACGCTCTCCATTTTCTTTTGCGACGTCATTCTCTTCATTTATTACTTTCGTTAACTATTATTCGTAACATTTCCTCTTTAACTCTTGCTAAAAGGCTGAAGCCCTCAATGCAGCTTATATACCAGTCTATGTTCACTCTTTCCATTCCCAAGAAATCCAATATTTAATCATACTCGACTTTGTCAAATGAAGAATTCAGAATGTAACAACCATGGGATGAAATATTATGCAAACTTACTCCCTGCTCCCTTGCCAGATGTAATTGTAATACGTAGTATAGACCTTATTACGTGCTCAGGATCAAACATGAGAGGATTAAAAACGAAGGTAATGTAAAATACCTGATTTCGGTTCCATCTTTTATTCTGATACCAATTTCGAGCTCTAAATAATCACGAATCTCCCGGTACCTTTTATAAAAAGTCCTCATTGAGAAACGAGCTAAGTCTTTCTACAGTTTTTTCACTACATAAGTTCTTTTAACATGCCAGAGATTCTTGATGCTTACGATTGATATGAGTAACTACAATAGATCCTAACCTTTATATAGCATCCATATCGAACTTCCCTATCACAAGGCCGATATGGGTCCAATCCATACTAATTGGGATCTATTTTTCATCCGAACTTTGATCTATTAATCTAGATCATTTATTGAATCACTTTATTATCTTTATCTGGATCAAATTACATAGCTTAACCTATAATTTATTGAAAAATCAAAAAATGTAATTAATAGTTGTCCAATTTTATGGAAAAGGACAAAATTATCCAACATTCTTCCCTTTGGACAAGCATTACTTGCAGTATTGACTTTAGTTTAAAACCAGTTTCAAAATTCGGTTAAGCCATGCTACTAAATTAGTTGACTAAATTTTAAAAAACAAAAGATTTGATCCAAAGATAATGAATGTCCATCATTCTATCCTAAAAGGATTTTGACACCGAAAAAGCATCAAATACATATGTCATATGTGACACAAATCTAATACAATCATGTATATCTAATTCCTCACTAATATGAATAGGAAGAAAACTCATTTCCTCTCACCAAATACTAAACTGCATTAAAGAAAACCTATATATTCTCCAATTGAATGCTAAACTGTATTAGAGAACTTTTATGAGATTAAAAACTTATATCCTCCTATCTTATGTCAAATTTATGGATACCCGTACTAAAATTGTATGCATCTAAATGATATAGGCATAAGGTCAATCTGTTTATATACTCAATGACCTATAAATGCTAAGATTGACACAAATCTTAAGACTTTCATACGTATTATGACAATGTATGATAACAAGTACTATTGAGGATAAATGATGATCATCTTTATTGACAAACCATCATACTATCATAATACATCATAATATACAAATGTACATAGAGAAAACATAAAAATCCACTAATAACATAGTGTCTAAGGATGTCAAAACACCCATACTGTATACTTATGTCACAAACACAAGTAGGTGAAGTTCTTTAGTTAAAGGATCGACTTACAGTTCCTCAATCCACTAATAACAGTGTCATAAAGTATTTCATGTGAGTATGCTCAGAAGATATCGATCTGATCCAATATATGTGCTACCCTCTTAAGAGATTGAGGTTGCTAATAACCTAAGTTACGTTGATGATCAAGTTAGTGGGTTATCGGACAAAACAGTTGAGGAATCGAGTAATTCCATTGGTAAAAGTCCATTAGAGAAATCACTCGACTGAGGAAGCAACTTGGAAAACGGAGGATCATGTAAGATGAGAATTTTGAAGACGAAATTTCTTTTAAGTGGAGAGAATTGTAACATCTCATTATCTCATGTTAAGAGCTAGAACCTTAGAACAGTGTATATGAGAGATTATTGAGAAGTTAGAAAGTGCATTTCATGATTATGCATAATATAGCATACACATACACGTGAATATTGATTTTTGCACATTAAACTGATTGTACATGCATTCATTGACATTTTTCTAAGTATAATTGATTTATTAATGTGATTACATTGAAAAATGTTTTTTTTATGTCTTGAAAAGTGGAGAATATTATTATTAATTCAGAATTTTTGGTGAATTTTAGGTATTTTTGAACTAGGAAAAATGTCAAGTGACAATATGATTGATAAATGGTAGTAGAAATAAGAGTCATATGACAATGGAAAATTTTTTGGATGACTTTGGGATTTATTGACAAATGTTGTTGAAAATTTAGAGTCAATTAGAGTAAAAATTAGAGATGATTAGACTAGTTAAATAAGAGAAACTAGTTTAAGCTTACAGAAATTGAACAAGTGACAAGTGTCACTTATCAAATTTAGCCTTTATTCCTAATAATATACTGAAAACACCAAATTAATTGTTTGATCTTGTTTTCTTCTCCCTTGTGACTTCCTCATCTTCTGTGAGTATCTTTACTTCTAGAAATTGTCTCACCTTCGTAACGCAAGCCTTACTCTCATTTTTCACTTGCTATTTCGTTTTGTTATCTTCTTCACTGTCACTGAAATGCCTAACCTTACAACCTTCAATTGATAATGATCGTGTTATATTGGAAAACTAGTGCTTCTCGGTGTTTTTGAAGAACTTGAGTTTTAGCAAGTAAGTAATATGTAAATTCTTATGAGTTGTTTGAATATGAAATAAATATAGTGATTAAAAGATAGTGAAACTAATGGTCATTATTTATGTACACCGTGGATATAGGATGAGAATAGTGATGTCTTATTTTTGTGTTTTGATGATCAATATTTCATAAGATGATTTTGAAACGATTTTTGAGATAGTAAGATCAATGAAAATAGGTATAAAATGAGTGCAGAAAAATTTGATCGATAATAGATGTTCCATGTTCTATTTTCAGTATTATAATCGAACATAGAGTATGATTTGTTTGTGATTGAAGTTGAACTGAAATGGAAGTAGGGATGAAGAGGAAATATTGAAGAAATAAGTTAGAAGAGATAGACTAAACAAAAGAGATTAACTAAGATGAAAATGATGATGAAGAGTGATGGAATTTGTTGAATGCAGTGATTTCATTAAACATGCTTCAGTATTTTAGTCATAACTTGATTTGTAGACTTCAAAATGGAATGATTTTTTATTTAGATTAAGCTAGAGACATATGTATACAAATTTCCTGAAGAAATCAATTTCAATTCTATCTATAAGAATTCCAGAATTTGGCTTGACTTTTAGTTTAAGAACAATCCGATGTATTTTGAGTATAACTTTCAGTATACTAAATCAAATTGTATGATCTTAGTGTCATTAGAAACTTAAGATAGAGGATAGAAGAAAGTGTTGCCAAATTACTCCATTTTGCTTGTCATAATGATCATGCAAAGTTGACACGAAGGTCTGTTTTTAGAAAAATCTGGAATGGTCAATTGAGTTATGAACTTAGATTCGATCTATTTATTTGAGGTGTAAACCTAAGTTCAAATTATACTTATGTGAGTGCTGGTATATGAAAGATCATGTGACGAGAATAATGGAAATAGACTTGGGATTGTCATTGAACATGCATTGTACATAATTCATATATATGTGTGTGCATAAATCAGTACGTGTATAATTGTGCAAATTTGTGATATGTGTAAATGTATATTGCATGATATAGAGGAGCATTTAGAGCATCAACATTCAAACTTTGCCAAGACTTCAAAGCAATAGCTTTCTGGAGCAACATGTGAGTAACCTAGATGGTCTCACTTGATTACTTATTTATTTTAAATTTTGTATTGAATTATTTTGTGAATATGAATGTGCTAATTCTGGATTTTGAAAGTCCGAGGTGTCTGATGCATGAATGAGATATTGAAAGTGCTACTTTTATGTGAATCTGACTTAAATAAATGTACTAAATAATTTTGTTGAGTATCGGACTAAGGTCTGATGATAAATGTGTTTTGAATGTGAATATGAAATCGCGAGATTGATTGAGAATAAGAGAATGTGATGCATTTCATTACATGAATCTATGAAAGATAAAGGCAGTTGTGACTATAGTCACCAGTAAAAAGAGCTTAAAGCTCAGAATGTAATAAGAGCCTCTAGCTTAGTTGATATTGTGCCCGATATTTACAAGGGGTATGAGACAATATCTAAAACAAGCCCAGTATCCACAAAGGATATGGGCTAGTAAAAAAAACACTCGATCACAACAATAACAATTGAAAGTGGGTCTCATGTGCATTGCATTTACAGTTGATATGTGTTTTTAAAACGATTGCAATGATCGGTTTGATTATTCTGAATGTGATATATGATGCTACGTGATAAATGAAATGATGTAAATTATATGTTTGTATATGATATTGAATTGTATGAATTGAGTGAACTATCAAGGATAGTTACCTTATTGAGTTCTCAAAACTCACCAAAATTGCAACGTTGACATTTAAAGACCAAGAGAGGACACTAGTGGCAGAAAGACTCTACAAAAGCATAGTTCTTATACTTTTGGATAGAAGAAATTGCTCAAAGGTCGGTTAGCTGAGACTTAAGAATTAGATAGAAATTTTTGTATAACTATTCTTTCATGTAGCATGTTTTGTATTAGGTTTTGATGATTTTGAAAATTTTAAATGTACATACTCGATTTTTAAGAAATGAAATGAGGAATTTGGATTTTAAAATATTGTGACATTTATGTATTAATGATGATGTCATGATTAAGTTAATGATGTGAGTGCCCTAACATGTCACTCTTGCGAAGTACGTATTCGGACATCACTCAGGATGTCGGACAGGTGTCTTGCGATAGTGGAGTGCTACAGTTATAATCGGGTTGGATATCCATAATAGAGAAAAAGGTGTTAATCTTATTCATAGGCTGGTGAAAACCAGTGAAGCAGTTTTGAGATTCAAAATATAGGAAGCAACAATGATAAGCAATATGTCCCTATTTTCAGCATATTTGACATTGGGTGGATGACTTAGAATTACAATTGTGCGTGGGATAAGAGGAATTATGTGGAGCTTGAGTTCGGAAGGGCTGTGACTGGTTGGCTTCAAAAAACTGCATAGGTTCATTAGAAGATTGTACAAAAGGTGGACTAATAATTTTGACAAGCCCAAAGTTTCCCAGAGAAATGGTTGGAGGAGTGGTGTCCTCTACCAGTGCCTCGGCCGTGGAAGGAGTGATTTATGGTGGAGAATGCGGCAAGAGCAGAATCCAATGGTTGTGGGATGGTAGGTGCTTCTCATGAAGCAAGGGCTTTGCTTTGAGTTTTGCAAATGTGGTGGAGGTTGGGCGACTTTTTATTGTCTTTGTAAACGACTCGAAATTTGCTGGTAGTCCATTTAAAGTGAAGAGGACAAGATCGGCATCCGAGATGGTGTCACCAATCACAGCAAGTTCTTCAGCAATGGTAAAGATGACGTTGAGGTAGTCGATGATGGTGCCGGAGCCCTTCTTGCCAGTGTGGAGCTGTCAGCAGAGGATGGACTGTTGAGAGGTAAATTGGAGCTTGAAGTGATGTTCAAGGCCGACCCAGAGAGAGCGTGTGGTTGCATGTCTGAGGGCAAGTCGCACTGTGGAGCTGGAGAGTGATCCGTTGAGGAAACAGTAAACTAGTCGATCTAGTTTCTTCCGTTTGACATAATTCGTAGACGGAGAAGCAGAGGTCTCGTCTGGAGGTGCAATGGTCCCGTCATCTTTTTTTTTCAAAGGGAAAATGAGAACACCGGTTACAAAATGAGTCTGGGGAAACAAATCCCCTACTTATCCTCTAAAAGGATACTATGGCACCCTAAATGTGTAACATCAAAATAAGTGATACCAAGGTCGGAATGAGCTGCCTGGGCGGCGACCCAATCCGCGCATCTGTTACTCTCTCGGTATACGTGACGATGAACAACAGACCAGTTTCGGTTGAGAAGTTCCCGGATACCCATGACTATAGGGTTGTTCGACTGGGAGCGGGAAGACGCCGAAGAGAGGAGCTGGTGTACCCCCAACGAGTCCACTTCCAGCTCAATCCTACGGAAGCCCAATCTCCAAGCCAACGAGAGGCCTGTGTAGACGACCCAGAGTTCTGCGGACTGCACTGTGCACCAACCTATGTTCTGAGAGAAACCTCCTTGCTAGTTTCCTTCAATATCGCGGATGAGGCCACCTGCTGTAGCCATGAACTGGGTACGTTTGCATGCCCCATCGGTGTTCAATTTAACCCATCCTGACGGTGGCCTACTCCAACCGATTAGTTGCTCATGGCGGGGATGGAAGCCGGTGGGGACCAGTCTGTGCCTCTCGGTAGCCTTCTGAACCTGATCTGCAAAAGACAAAATGAGAAAAGTGGGTGAGGTGGGTCACACAAAAGAAGAATCGAAAATAGACTTGTTCCGCCATGTCCAGAGGAACCAGCAGGTCAACCCAAAAATAAGCGCCCAATCCTGGCCCTGCACTTGCTGATGCCGTTGGAGGTTAAGGAGAAGTTAATCGCTGGTGGGAAGCGCAAAGGATGGCGAAGTGACGATTCCCAGCGAAAAAGTGGCCCACACTTGTCGAGCGAGCGAACAGTCGCAAACAACATAAAGGGAGGATTCATCTTGGAAACAGTGGGGATAGGTACCGTCAATAGTGAGGTGTCTACACACCCCTTGTTGATTACTAAGCAAGCGGTCCTTCGCTAGTAACCATAAAAAGGAGCGAACTGGTTGGGGTCCCGACCACTGCCAAATGGCCCGCCAGACTCCAAGTGAAACTTCGACCACGTGACCCAGAAGCATAGAGTAAGTAGAGGCAACGGTGTAGTTGCCATGATCGGAGGACCCCAGATAATCCTGTCAGGGCCCAAAAACGGTGACGGAGGAAACATGCCGATAATGATTCTGCAAATCGCAGGCGAGAGATAAGATTGGAAGGCTGCCAGATTCCAATTGCTGGTGAGGTCCACGAAGTCATGGGCGCTGAGGCTAAGAAGATGGTCCTGTAGGGGCTATGTAGAGTGTGAGAGGAGTGGGCTGGTTCCCGTGAGCTAAGGGTCGAGCCAGAATCGCATCGTCATACCATTTTCGAGCCTCCATGTCATACCTTGGGTCACAATATGCCCGTCATCTTTAATCTGGTTACACCAAACCAAATAATTCGAAGAGTCTAGCGGTGTAGTTAGAAACTTGGTCATCTGGTTGAATGGCAATGTAGGTACGTTGTGTTCTGACATGTTTTTGGCATTAGAATTCGGTTGGTATGGTGTTGATTCTGCTGATATGTGCTTATATGGTATATTTTAATTAGTGGACACCATTTCAATTTGATAGGATAAATGTACGGAACCATTACACAAGTATTAAACTATTGGACCAATGATAAAATAACTTCGTTGAAAAGTTGTAGAAAAGTGAGTGCTTTCTTAGTCACTTGGACTTTATTCTCAAGACTTGAAAATTAAAACCTTGACATGCATAACTGAAACATAATGCATTAAAAGGTTCAAAAAGCTATACAAGAGATGCGGCATTGCCTTTCCTGATCATAAACAAAGAGCCTCCAGCGCCGCTTTGCTTAGTTTCAAGGAATCATACATCAGACGATTATATGATGAGTTACAATAAATTGTGCTAAAAATAAAATAAATTACTGTAGAAAACCAAAAATCATCTGGGAAACACCTACTTCAAGAAAAATGGAACATACTAACAACTCCCTACGGTTATTCTCTTTATTTACCTCCAGCTGCCACAATCTTTGATTCATGACGGCGAATCGAACCGACCGCTGAATCTCTGCGATGGAACACTAGGAGGTTCGTCTTTATTGGTTTTTCTCCTGGAAGGGCCTTCAATGGCTCCAAAACTTCTAATAGTTTTTGATGACTTTGAACTGAATATTGATGAGCTAAAAGAAGGATCAGTTGCACTAAATGATAAGGGGCCTTTATGTGATGCCTCTATGGGATGTCCAACTGCGGCATCTTCATGGGGAGGTGGGAATTTCTCACTTTTGTTCGCCGTTTCCACTTTATTCATCACCCTCCACCTCTGAAAATTATGAAGGCAATTAAGAATTATTATGTCAATCATTAGAGTAAAAAGTTGGTTCCAAGAGCAAATGGCGCAAACTTCTTATGACGATAAAGATGAATCTATACAGAATTTAAGCTTAATTTCACCTTACCCTGAAAATGAATGACTAGATAGGTAAGCTGAATGTTATGAAGGCAGTCAAGGAGGCAGCTATAACTTACTTCTAAATTTCCGGGGATCTCTGCATTTGCTTCAGGAGCTGGAATGGCCCGACCAGTCTGATCATGTTTAATTCTGATTCTAGCCCTTCTAGCACCATCAACAGCACTGTTCCTCCCACCAAGACTTCTTCTCCTGAGCATGAAGTTAGACATTTACAGACCTATTAACGACATTTACAGATAAGACAACTTAAACAAAAATGCAAGGAGAAAGTAAAACCTAACCTTCTGGCTTCTTCATCCCTCAATTTCACATCAATTTCTTTGCTGGGAGGATACTTGGGTAAATTTGACGGCTCACAAGCATAAGGTTGGGTGGTAAAGAACTGCACTCAGAAAACCAAATCATTATGCATTCAACAAAGAGTCCAATGTTATTCCACAATAAGCATTGGTGGAAGTATGCTTAACCGAATTCGTAAGGAAAGGAAGCAAGCACATTTTCAGGAACAAAAATTTGTAGAATTACATCAGTTTTTTAAAGTGTTGCAATATAAAGTTCAACTATGGAGAATAGGCTACCGAGTAACCATCACTTACTTCACTGTTTAGAGCTGTGGTTGCTGTGCCTCGTTCATCAGGATCTATTGAAAGAAGGGTTTCAATTAAAGGTAAAGCTGAAGGTGGGAAGTCCTTGAATGTTTCTGCTATGCAGCGTGTGTACGGGTGTTGTGGTTTAAACAGTGTTGCATTGGAAAATTTGGATTTCTTCCAATATTCTTCAGATGGGGAGCCACACAACTTGAATATCCTGTGCAATTGTTCAACCTAAAGCAACAACCCAAAAAAAAAACAAAAGAGCTAAGAATAAAATAACAATTACCCTCTATGGAAAATGAAGGAAAGAACTCTCAGCAACAAAAATCAAATGGTATATGGTGCTCAACTGCTAAGTCTGAAAGCACTAAAACCTCCAACAAGACCCTTACGTGTATCCGATTATGATGAAAGGGGATTTCATAGATAAACATGCTCAGTTGAAAGAGATTGATATATCACAAATTAGGAGTTAAATTGTCCATAATATCATTATAACATTCGATTTTTGCAATTAAATTAGCTACTCCATAAGTAACAGACAGGGCAAAATTATTAAGGCATAGTAGTCCCTTTATGTGTTTTTTAACCATTAGACATAGGCCTGTACTCCGGGAGAATTCCTTATGGAATATTTAAGTTTTGATAAAGGTAGTTTTATAGGAGAGCACAGTAATTGAGAAACCTAAGTGTCATCAAGAAGCAACACAAAAGCATCTCAAATAAGGGAAAGAAGCGCCATTGAGGTGATACTTCTAAAAGCTTTGAAATGAATCTGCAGGTCCTATATTGGTCAGATTAGTAACATAGTAACTCAAAATGTTGAGATAGGATTACAGAAGTAACAAAATCATGTTTCAACACCACCAACTAAGGTGGCATAACAAGAACAACATCCAACTACACTAAATAATTAGCATAATAACATCATTCAAGAACAGTAAGTACTTGCATAATTATCTTTGAACCCCAAAAAGCAATCCAAAATGTACCTCTGTACGTCCTGGCATTATTGGCTTTCCAGCAAGTAGCTCAGCCAAAATGCAGCCAGCACTCCAAAGGTCAACTCCAACATCATAACAACTGACTCCAAGAAGAAGTTCAGGGGGGCGATACCAAAGTGTGACAACTCGACTTGTCATGGGAATCTTGCGTTCAGGATCATAGAAAGTGGCCAATCCAAAATCGGCAATTTTTAGAACTCCGTCATTGTCAATAAGCAAATTAGAACCCTTGATATCACGGTGCAGGACACCTCGATTGTGGCAATGCTCAAGCCCAGAAAGCAACTGCTTCATGAAGCATTTTACCTGCCAACAATAACATCAAGATAGAGCACCAATCTATCAAATACAATCTCAATTAACTAAAAAAGTTATGAAATAAAGCAGGCAATGATTCAGAATAGGTTGCTTGACATACATTAAGATGCTATTCAAGCACTAACATCTAAATTCTCTATAGGGCTGACATTTCCAGCATCAAACACACAGAAACCTACTCCCAGTGATCTTATATATACATTGGAATTAGGACGATCTTTCTGTAGCAGTTTCCAGCTAATACAAGCATGAGATGCAAAAGTACAGGCTTCATTTCTTGTAAACAGAGGTGATAGCAAAAGCAGACAGTTTTGCAGCTCAGAAATTTTATGAAAATGGCAGAAAAATTAAGCAAATAACTTACTGAAAGCCTCCATACTAACAGAAACTTTTTCCTGGAAAACAGGACAATTTCAGAACAACATCTCTGGAGAGCAGGATAGAAATGGTGCTCAATTAAGTAGCAACTTCAAACTTTCTATCCAGAAGGAATAGAAAAGGAAAGAATAGTCGAAGTTTGATCATAAAGGTTATTGCTCGTACTTTTAAGTACTTTTTATTCATAAAGAAGAGATTTAATATAGCAATGTAACAATATGTTAGTATCATAAATACGAAATCTGAAAAGAAACCATTGTCCCCAGAATGACATAAAAGCCCCATCTATAATCATTTTAAAGCTCCATGTGATGCATAATACCATAAACTACACAAAATCGGATGTCCATTCTACCAGGTAACAAAGGGACCCACAAGTCTTAAAAAGGACATCTTGTAACATCAGCTCACGCAAGAAAATCAAAGAACGCAAGAAGGAAAATGGAAAGGAGAAGCATTGCCAGATAGCTAGAAGGCATGAATGGTAGAAAATGAGTCAAATGTAAAACAGATACAAAAGCTAAAATTTGAACCGTCGGAAGGACAAACCAAAAAACCCATCTTTAAATCCCTCAAACTAGCCCATAGCATACCATAATAAAGTAAGAATCCGAACACGAGACCCAAGATTATATGAAAGTTGAAATCATAAAGTTAGAGATCCTTAACCTTGCAATGTTACAATATATATACCTGGGGCTCGGTGAACTTCTCTTCTTGGCGAGCAACAAGCCCAGTGAGATCATGTTCCATGTACTGAAACACCAAATAGAGACTGCAAGACATTCTTGAAGTGACCAAACCCTCAAGTTTGAGCACATTAGGATGATCCAATCTGCTTAAAACAAGGATCTCCCTAGCCATAAACCTCACACTCTCTGCCTCTAAGTTATCAAATCTTACTTTCTTCAAAGCCACTATCTTCCCTGTTATTAGATCCCTCGCCTTGTACACATTACTATATGTTCCTTGCCCAATCTAAAACAAGAAAGCAAACAGAAGCTTGTTTGTCATTTCTATTCTTGAATTTCAGAAAAGATATTTATCTTTTCATCCATTTCTAGTCTTACCTTGTCAAGCTTCTCAAATGAGTTAGCTCGGCGAGGAGTCCAACCACCAATCACGTCGCCAGCAACCGCCATAAGCCACGATGGCCACCCCTGCTGGTAACCGAGCTCCGGTAACCGGAACTGCGCCGTATCCAGAACATGACATTCCACACCAACCCCACCTCGGACCTTAGCTCTCCGCTTCTGGGCAGGCTGTTGGTCGGAGCTCCGTGCATGGAATGCTGCTTCGAAAGCTCGGTGACGGAATTTGTCAGTCAACTTGCCGACAAAACAACCCATGTTGTCTTCAGGCACTGAACCAAACCCAAAAGCACATCTTACCAAAGCAATGAACTGTGTGACGGACAGGCAGTGATTGAACCGGAACTATTAACTCAAAATTACACAGACAAGTCTGCAGAGGGGAAGAGAGAGAGTTTTACGGTTAAGCCCGCGGAAGTGTTAAGGAAGGAAACTAAGTTGTTGTTAGAGTAAGTAAAGAACAATAACCGATAGGTAGCCATTGATGGCTTGTTGAAAAGTAGGGTAGTAACGACATTGCCATTGCAACTCCGTTAATATACAAGTACCTAATCTAAGAGATTAGATTAGATTTGAGGAGTGACGTGATTGGGGCTGAGGTTGAAGGAAGTCAAAAGACACAGAGAGAGGAATGGAAGTAGAAAGTAAACTTTTGATAAGCGTGTGTTGCTTGTAATAGACATCACAGGTTCAGGGTCAGGTCAGGCTTTATTAGATACTTTTCTCTGTACTTGAGCACAACTCTCCAATCCTTTTTTTTTTTTTTGGTGGAGGAGAGTCGTCTGTGAACAAACTGTCTCCTCCACATAACACCATTCTATATACCACTTGCTGGTCTAAAGAGCATTTTGCAATTATTCTCATATTTTTGTAATCATTTTTAATAAAATAAGAGGTTTAAAACTTAAGATACTTAATCCATATCTCATGATAAAATTAAAATTTTTTAAAATTTTTATTTTTTAATTAAGAAATATTATTAAATGAAAATAAATTTATTTATTTTAATTTATAAAAATTTATTAATTAATAAAAATTGACTGATTAATTAATAAATCGATTAATTTTTAATAGCAAAAAACGTTAAAATAAATAGAATCAAAAAGTTTAAAATTAAACTGAAAAGTCAAATGACTCAAAAATTTTACGATTAAATCCATAAAATTGATTAGTATTTTAAATATTAAATATATCAATAAAACTTACTCAAGATGTTAGGTAATTTTAAAGACTTCAAACTTTTAATCTTAATTTAAAGTAATTATATTATATAAAAAAATTTAATAATTACTTGAATCAAATTATTATTTAATTTTCATAAATTAACATTGAAAACTTATGATTTTGACTTCATTAATTAAAAAAGATTCGAAATCGTTGGTTTTTGATTTTTGGTTCACTCCTGAAGGTTGATGTGAATTGGAAGCAGCGAATAAGAGTCAGTTGATTTAATGAAATTCTACCAACCAAGACTTGGCATTTATTGATGAAAACACTAGTCGTACACTTCTTCCCCAACTCTGTTACTTTGTGATCAAAGGGATGACGTAAGTGATAAATTTTAAAATTTGTCATTTGGGGAACTTTTGTAGCAAATACATATTATAATCAATGTTATATTAAATTAGATTGTTAGGTAAATACTTCATCCAATCATCTCTACCCATAATTTTGTATCAATTTTATTTCAGACGATCTTATCCATACAAATATATGGGACTAAAAAAAATATGTGGATAAAATTTTATAGAACAGAGTTAGTACAGAATTATAGATCTTGTTTCAATAAATACGTTTAATCATTTATGAAAGGGTATGAGAAAAATATACTTCCATTATGCGGATACAAAATCAAGGTGATTAAATCAATGCTTTAAAATTCGGGTCAAAAGTTAAATTAGTAAGATAAAACGTTTAAGATTTGAAAAATTAAACTAGAATTAGATTGTCATATATCCGGTTAAACATTAAATAAAATCAAAGAATTTAAAATATGATTTAAAGAGATCTTTACTACCTATCAAATTATTTGAAGTTTAATTAAGAAAGGTGATTGTTAAATGAAAATTATTTAATATATTTTCATTTATAAGAAGTTATTAATTTACAAAAATTAATTGATTTATAATTAATCGATTTTTCACAACAAAAATTATTAAATTAAATTAAATTAAATAGTTAAAAATCGGATTGAAAAATTAGACAGTCAAAATTTTACTGTTGAATCAATTGAACCGGTTGAGATTTTTAATTATTGAATTAAACATCTCAAGACATCGTACTTTAAGCAAAAGGCAAACCAATAACTAAAGGCATTGATTCGCAATTATTATTATTCGACGAAACATTTCATAGTTAATATTTATAAAAAAAAGGTTTATGAAAATTGCAATATATCGAAAATCAATTTAATAAATTTTTTTGTTATCAATGAATTCGATTAATTAATTAATTCACGTGAGAACTCAAGGAGACAATTCCAAGTGTAGAGTAGTGAATTGACCGAAGTGATTGTGCCTATAAAATGTTAGTATTATAATTCAAAGCAGACAAAGACAAGTTGCAAGAATAAAGAGAATAAAGACCACAACGTACACGTCTACACAGGGTAGAGTTTGAAAATTAAGTTCCACCACCACCAAACACCGGTCAGTATAGAGTCAGCCTTGCGTTTCAATTTGTCAAAACCTCAAAGCACGTCGTGTTTGAAGTTTGAACACGTTCAATCTTCAGCTACGTACCAAATCTCTCGTTTCAGATTCACATTTTCTAATTTAAATAAGTCGTATTTTTAAAAAAAATTAAAACTTGATTAATTAAGTCTCGCCTAACTCATCCAATTGATCTGTTCTTTTCACTTGAAGAGGGGGAAAAAAACAAAAGGTAGGAACTGTGGAGTAAATTCTAGAAGTGAAAGATTATTGCCTTTATACGTCGTCGTCTTGTCCGAAATTACCGTCTAAGATGGTGAGTCAAAGTAGGCGATCCGTTTCAGTTGGGTTGGACTAAATTGACGCTGTTTGCGTTAGGTCAAGTGGTCGCACATCCTCTCGACTTTTCAGCAACTAAACACAGAAGAGTCAAAGAAGCTGCGATGATCACTTGCTTTTAATATGTATATTTATTAAATATGATTGAAAAATTAAATCGATTTGATGAGTTTAATTATAAAAATTTAAAATAGTTATTTTTTTTGTTAAGTTTTCAAATTTTCATTTAATGTATTTTACTAATTTTTGTTAAAAATTAATTAATTTATTAATTAATCGATCAAT
>JAOQMP010000006.1:39319020-39332228 GCA_027563575.1 Erythroxylum pedicellare
GGCATGTAATGTAACCTTTTAGCATTCATTTGATTAAAGAAGGAGGAGGTGCATTTGATGTACTCTCTCCCTTCTTTAACCTTATAACCAAAAATAAGAGGGTCTCATTTAGGTTATTGGTCTTTTCATATAGCCATCTTAAACAAATGAGAGAGTCTCATTTATTGGCTTCTTTATGTTTGATTAAAGAATGAAGTGATGCATTGGATGCACTTCACTTCTTTCTTTCATCTATAACCGAAATTGAAAGAGGGTGAAGAAGGGTTGTTGCATTTTTGACTCACTGTCTCCTCTCTTGCATGTGCTAGCTGAAACTTGAATGAGAAGAGTCTCATTTTTTTGGCTTCTTTCATCTAAGGAAAATCTCCTCAAAATATTTCTTCTCCTTTTCCATCAAAGGATCTTGTTGATCAAGTTGTTTAAGAAGAACAAGTGGTAGATTGGATTGGTCAAGGATACAATAACGAGGAGAGGATATATTGACAAGGAGAGGATACAAAAGCAAGGATTCAAGGTTGTAGCAAGGAGTCAGTATAATTTCCATCTTGTTCTTATGTTAATTATTTTCTTTATACCGTATCATGTATGGCTCAAACATATTGATTTGGTTATTTTGTTTGCACTACGTTTTGATTTTAGAAAAAGTTTTGAAATATATTGTTTTAATAAAGTTTCGATTTTATGAAAACCAAAGTGATGGATTTTTTTTAACAAAGTTTCGGTTTTATGAAACATAGTGCTGAAATTTTTGAGTTTTGGTTTTGTCGAAACAAGTGTTGTAATTTTTTGAGTTTCAGATTTACCAAAAACAAGTGCTGCAATTTTTGTTTTCAAAGTGACAAAATTCAGTTTTATGAAAATGCCATTACTCACTTTTTACCGAATGGGCTGGGTCATGTAGATGAAGTGTTCGAAGCAGAAGATCCAAGTCTAAGAAGAAATTTTTGGGCTTAAAAGCCCTGTAATTTTATTTATGTTCTAGGATGGACAATCAAAAGTAGCCTATTAGTTCATGAGATGAATAGATAAATGGATGCAAATAATATATGATATTATATGATTGTTTGCCATTTAAAAAATTGCCAACCTTAGGCTTTGCTATGCATTCATTATGTATGACATATATAATGAAACAATATAGGATAGATAATAAATTGCATCTAGATAAGATGATATTTATTAAAACTTAAAGATCAAAAAGATTGAGTAGGAAAGGATGTTGTTGTGAGTCCACGGTCTCCATGTGATGGTCCATTTGCATGTGGTAAAGTGTTACTCCTTATCGGAGGACATAAATCCTAGATCTTGCATGGTTTGTGTCTCCTTAAGGATAAGTCCACTCATTGGTAGCAAATGTGACCTCCCACTGAGGCATGGTTTACAAGTACCTTTAGTAGATGAATCAAATGGTTACACACTCAACATATTTTATCAATAACCTACCCACTGTAGCTCTGTTGGTAAAAATATGGACCAAATTATAGTGCTTCTCAAAAAGTTAAGCATGTAGATGCTTGGTAGTTTTTTTAGTGGGAGGGTCCAGTTTTGCTTTTAATGGATAATATGACCTATCGTCACTTAGTTTGTTATAGATAAGAAAAATAACCGTTGTATATAGTTTTAATTTTTTTAAAAGTTTCGTTAAATATATCATCATGCATATATGCACTATGATTTTATACAAGGTTTTAATATTGATGACTAGTATGCTCATGCTTTAATAATTTATATTTTTAGACATAATCAACCACAATATGAGTCCACTCACTTTGCATTTGATTAATAACAAATTGAAAAATGGAGAGAATTTTAATGAATGGAGACATAACCTTGACATTGTTCTTCAATATGAATGAATTTTATGGGTATTAACGGACAATGAGCCTGCACCTTCGGGTGGCAATTCAACTTCTGACCAAGTCCGATAGTATGAGCGTTGGCAGAATGCTGATAAGACTACTAAGTGTTATATTCTAGCTTCTGTCAACGGATTGTTGCAAAAGCAAATTGCATGCATGAAAACTGCTGGTGCAGTGGTCCATCACCTACATGAGATGTTTGGTGTGAGGACCAAGTCTGCAAGAGTGAAAGCTATTCAAACCTTTCATAATCTCAAACAAAAACCTGGTGAATCGGTATGGGATTACATGCTTAAGGTAATCTCTGCAGTTAATGAGGCTGAGATGCTATTGAGGCAGAATTGGATGCAAAAACGTAGATGATTATGATCATCAATAGTTTAAACTCTTCTTTTCAGCAGTTTAAGTTGGACTATGAGCTCAACATCAAGGATTATACTTTGAGTGAGTTGATGAATACCCTCCAAAGTACGGAGGAGATATTAAATATCAAGGCTTATGGGCCCGAGGCTAATGTAGCATCTTCTTCTAAGCCTAAGGGTAACGATGAGCAAAAGAAGAAAGGTCTAATGAAAAAGAAGGCCCAAACAGGGGTCAAGGTCTAACATATGAAAAAGAAGGCCAAAGCAGACACCAAGGGAAAGCGTTTCCAATATGGTGAGCAAGGTCACTAGAAAAGAAACTGTGCAGTCTACCTTGAGTCCCTCAAAAGCAAACAGGGTATGAGTTTCTTAAGTTTGTTAGGAACTAGAAATGCGGCAGATTCATCTGATTCTTGGATATTAGATTCAGGAGCCACTAACCATGTTTGTAATTCTTTGCAGGGGTTCCAGCAAAGGAAAAGATTACATAAAAGCTAGTTTCAAGTCAAGATAGCAGATGGATCCTATGTTTCAGCATAATCAATGGGAGTAGTTATCTTGGACTTTCCTAGTAGTCATAGGTTATAATTGGAGGATGTTTATTATATCCCAATGATTGTAAGGAACATGATTTCTGTTTTTTTTTCTAATAAAATCTGGTTATTCCTTATATTTTGAAAACATTGTTTCAATAAATGAGAATCAGGATTTTATTTGTAATGCAATAATTAAACAGGGATTATTCTTTATATAACCTATAACAGGCTCGCTAAACATCACAGAATTAATAAAACTAAGACAATCCAATGACTCTAGCTTTAATTCAAAATATCTGTGGCATTTAAGAATGGGTTATATCAATAAGAAAAGACTTGACAGGTTAGTGAACGATGAGATTCTTGCGAGCTTAGATAATGATCTATTACCTACCTGTAAATCTTGTATTGAAGGAAAAATGACCAAGGCCTTATTTCCTTCCAAAGGAAACAGACTTAAATCCATGTTGGACCTGGTACACACTGATGTGTATAGTCCCATGCATGTACAAGCTAGGGGAGGTTATGAAGATTTTATAACCTTTATAAATGATTACTCTAAACATGGCTATTTGTATTTAATGCATAAAAAGAGTGAGTCCTTTGAAAAGTTCAAAGACTTCAAAGCTGAAGCTGAGAAGTAACTAGGCAAGCTATTAAAACAACTTCGATCAGATCGAAGTGGTGATACTTATCTGGAGAGTTCTAATAATTTCTAATTGACAATGAAATTGTTTCCAACTTGTCAACTCCTCGAACACCTCAACAGAATGGTGTAGCAAAGAGGAGGAATAGGACTTTATTGGAGATGGTAAGATCAATGATATCCTATGATAGCCTTCCAGAATCGTTCTGGGGATATGCCATACAAACGACAACTTATCTTCTTAACTTTGCTCTATCCAAATCGGTGCCTAAAATACCTAGGGAGTTATGGACTGACCAAATGCCTTTATTGTGATACTTAAGGACTTGGGACTGCCCTGCCCATGTTCTAAAGCTTGAATCCACAAAGATAGAACTAAGATCAGAAGTATGTTTGTTTGTAAGACATCCTACGGGTACACAAGGGTACTATTTTTACAATTCTCAGGACAAAAAGGTATTTATGTCGACAAATGCAACCTTCTTAGAGGAAGAATTTGTGAGAAATCACAAAGGAAGATGTGAAGTAGTACTAAAAGGGTTATCTATTTCATCCAAACCAAGAGTTGATTTGGATATAGCAGAACAAGATGTCTAAATGGATTCAACACTGAATCAAAAGAGCAGTTTGAACATCAAATAGTGCCTAGTCATAGTGGGAGGGTTGTGAGACAACCAAACAAGTATCTCTGTCTAGGAGAAAGTATAATTTCCATCTCAGACCATGAAGAAACAGATCATATTACTTATACACAAGCTATTAATGATATTGGTGCAGAAAAATGGCTCAAGGAGATGGAATCGAAAATAGATTCCATGTACACCAATGAAGTCTAGATCCTTGTAGATCTACTACCAGATATAAAAGCCACAGGATGTAAATGGATCTACAAAAGGAAAAAGAGGATTTGATGGAAAGGTAGAGACTTTTAAAGCTAGATTGGTAGCTAAAGGCTATACTTAGAAAAAACATATAAACTATGAGGAGACATTTTCTCCAGTTGTCATGCTTAAGTCCATCAGAATTTTTTTAACCATAGCAGCCTATTTTAATTATGAAATATGGCAAATGGATGTCAATACCACTTTTCTCATCAGGGATCTTGAGGAGACCATTTATATGGTCCAACCAGAAGGATTCGTTGAGCCAGGTAATGAGCATAAGGTATGCAAATTGCAAAAGTCCATTTATGGACTTAAGCAAGCATTTAGGTCTTGGAACATTAAGTTTGATAAGTCTATCAAAACTTATGGATTCATACAAAACCTAGATGAGCCTTGTGTCTATACAAGGATACAAGAAGGTAAGGTTGCTTTCCTAATCCTGTATGTTAATGACATTCTGCTCATTGGGAATAATGTAGGAATGTTATCTACGGTTAAGGGATGACTGAACAAACAGTTCTCAATGAAGGATTTAGGAGAGGCTAGTTATGTTCTAGGGATCAAGCTTATAAGAGATCGTAAGAACAAGCTGATAGCTTTGTCTCAAATAAACTACATTGAGAATATGCTCAATAAGTTTGCCATGCAAATTCCAAGAGGGGTTTCACACCTACTAGACATGGAATCAAACTTTCAAAGGAGCAAGCACCTAAGATCCAAGTGGAGGTCGAACGTATGCATAACATTCCATATACTTCGGCAGTTGGAAGTTTAATATATGTTATGCTTTGTACTAGACCGGATATCTGTTATGCAGTGGGACTGGTAAGTAGATTTTAGTCCAATCTAGGAATGGAGCATTGGACTGTGGTTAAGTACATATTGAAGTATCTTTGTAGGACGAAGAACTTAATGCTTGTTTACTTTGAAAGTAACCTTATTCCGACAAGATATACAAATTTCGATTTTCAATCAGATGTTGATTCAAGGAAATCAACCTCTGGTTCTATATTTGTTTGAGGAAGTGGAGCCATAGTCTGGAGGAGTGTCAAGCAATCTTGTGTTTTTGATTCGACTATAAAGGCTGAGTATGTTGCTACTTATGAAGCAGTAAAAGAAACAGTCTGGCTCCACAAGTTCCTAAATGATTTGGAGGTAGTTTTTGAGGCAGAAAAGCCATTACACTTTATTGTGATAATAGTGGGGCAGTGGCTAATTCTAAAGAACCTCGGAATTATAAAGCTGCCAAACATATTGAGAGAAAGTATCATCTCATAAGGGAGATAATACAATATGGTGAGGTGAATGTGGTAAAGATTTCCACAGAGCAAAACCTTGCTGATCCATTTACGAAGACGCTATCTCAAAAGAGTTTTGAGGGCCATCTAGTAGGGATGAGAATGAGGGATATGTCAAACTTATTTTAGGGTAAGTGTTAGGAGCAATCAATCACAATAATCAAAGAACAAGTACGAAAGTTACAAACACACACAGATTTACGTGGTTCACCAAAATTTGGCTACGTCCACAGGTGGCTACAGTTTTTATTTCACTGTAAATTGTTTTTCGACATTGGTACACTAAGAGAATATAACATATTTATACACCCAAGAGAATATAAAAGATATAACATATTATCAGGTTACAGTCCAAATTTATTATCAGGTTCTATATCTCAATAATTCTCCCACTTGGAGACTGATCCAGTCAACCCAACCATCTTCATTCTCCATGCCAATGTACCTAACAAACTCACCTAGTCACAACATCTCCCATGCTATGGTAGAAGACCAACTGAGGCCTTACACAGCCCCAGTTTCCCAGGATCAACACCTTTAGTCAACATATCTACTAGATTCTTAGCACCATCAATCTTCTTCAAACATATCTCACCTTCTTCCACCAAAATGTGAGTGAAGTGATACCTACGCCTAATGTGCTTGGTTCTAAAATGATAAACTGGGTTTTTCACCAGCTGTATGACACTCTGACTATCAGTGAAGAGAACCTTATCATGCTGCTTCTTGCCAAACTCTTCTAAGTAATCAGTCAACCATATCATCTCCTTACTAGCTTCAGCTATTGCAACATATTCAGCCTCTGTAGATCACATAGAGACACACTTCTAAAGTTTAGACATCCAACTCACTGCTATCCCATTTATAGTGTAGACATATCTGGATGTACTCTTGCTTGAATCCATATCTCCACTAAGATCAGCATCAACAAAACCTTCTAGTACTACTTTGCCATTACCATAACAAAGTGAGGTGCTAACTGTTCATTTCAAATATCTCAGCAGCCACTTCACAGCTTCTTAATGCTTTTTCCCTAGATCTGACATGTATCTCCTCACAGCTTACAGTTCCCACTGCATGTGCTATATCAAGCCTAATGCAGACCATAGCATACATCAAACTCCTAACTGTAGAAGCATAAGGCACTTTTTTCATGTGCTCACGTTCCTCATCTGTCTTGGGTGATTGCTTCTTTAACAATTTGAGATGGTTAACCAAAGGTGTGCTCCTGGGTTTAGCATCATCAACTCTGAACCTGGATAACACCTTCTCAATGTATTGCTACTAGGATAGATTTAGAATTCCAGCAGACCGATCTCGGGAAATTCTCATCCCTAAAACTTGCTTTGCTGCACCCAAATCTTTCATTCAAACTCTGATGACAGTCTCCCTTTAAGATTATTTATCTCCTCCATACTTGAACCGTGATCGTGGGCCTGGTGTATAGTCCAAAATATATTATCAGGCTCCATATCTCAACAGTAAATAGGAGATTGTTGGATTATGTAAATATAGTGCCGTGGAAAGCAAGTGTCTTCACATATAACTTAACCTTCTTCCAACTGCTTTTGTAATGAAAATATTTATTATTAATAAAACAAAAGAGTTTGGTTTTATTTATATGAGCATTATATATATCTAGTAATAAGATACCAAGATTCTTTTGTAAGTAATATACATATATATGAAGACGTATGGGAAATATGTGTATTATTATAATCTAAATTAGTTAATTCACAGTTGAATAATCAAGTTGGTCACTTGATTATGTTTTAGATTGTAGTGTTGCGATTTATCTCCATGTAAGTAAAAGAGTTTACTTCAAGGGAATGAAGAGTTTCATATCATAATAGTAGTTGACTATCGATAATGGCATTATTAAATGAATCGGAAATCACGTATGTTTTTAAAGAATAAAGTAGGCCGTTACTTTAATCTTAAAACATACACCTTAGCATTCTTTTATTATGAATTACAATCTTGATGAGTGGTGAACTCATAAGTGTTTCATTATAATTCTTGATATGATCGGAATAGATTTTTATAGAGTATCAATCTAGTGTCTGCATGTTGGAATTGTTAATTGAAACATGTATCAGGGAACATTCACTTAAATAAAGAGTTTATAGTAATATCATCATTTCTAGATATTTTACGAAAATTGGTGATTAAACTGGCGCCAGTAGTTTGATGGACTAGCTACCTATCAAGTCTTAATACCAAGATGAGATCTTGTGTGTTAATTACCATATAGAGTAAAACGGAAAATCTAGAAAAAAACCAACATAAGGGTAAAACGGTAGTTTTACCGTTTATTGTGTGGATGGCTATAATATGGTTTATAATATAGTTTGCAATTAGACATCTTATTTAAAATATGTATTCTCATAATATTTAGTAACTCAGGAGTTTAACTAATTGTCTTTAGTGAAATGATATTTGTTTAATAAGCTGGAATTAATTATATGAGATTAAATTAATTTCGGGCTTATTGGAGCTTGCATTATATAAGTCCAATTAGATTCCCACTTAGCTTCTAGGAAGGTTATCAAGCAAAGTAAGAATTATAAATAGAGATTACAGGAAATAAGAAAGAAGAAAGGACCGAATTAGATTTGGAATAATAATACCAAAACAATTTAATTAAGAGTTAATTAAATTAGGTATTAAAGCCTATGATTGAATATTGGGCTTACACTATTTAATTGTTAATTAGAAGCCCAAATGAACATTTAATATTAGGCTGGACTTTTGTTTGATTTGATTAATTAGATTAATTAAATTGAAACAAAGTTATTAAAGAAAAAAGGAGGGCATATGTCGCTTTTTTATAGCTAAATGTGCAGCTGCACATTTAGCATTGAATTGCTACATTTAAGATGGTTTTTATCACGCTTTATCATTATTAAATGTAGTAATGATCTTATCATTAAATGATTTTATGATTGTCTTTTAATGATGACTTGTAATGTAACCTTTTAGCGTTCATTTTATTAAAGAAGAAGGAGGTGCATTTGATGTACTCTCTCCTTTCTTTCATTTCATAACCAAAAATAAGAGGGTCTCATTTAGGTTATTGGTCTTTTCATATAGCCATCATAAACAAATGAGAGGGTCTTATTTATTGGCTTCTTTATGTTTGATTAAAGAATGAAGTGATGCATTGGATGCACTTCACTTCTTTCTTTCATCTTTAACAGAAATTGAGAGAGGGTGAAGAAGGGTTGTTGCATTTTTGACTCACTCTCTCCTCTCTTGCATGTGCTAGCTGAAACTTGAATGAGAAGAGTCTCATTTTTGGCATCTTTCATCTAAGGAAAATCTTCTCAAAATATTTCTTCTCCTTTCTTACCAAAGGATCTTGTTAACTAAGTTGTCCAAGAAGAACAAGTGGTAGATCGGATTGGTCGAGAATACAATAACGAGAAGATGATACATTGACAAGGAGAGGATACAAAAGCGAGGACTCAAGGCTACAGCAAGGAGTCGGTATAATTTTCATCTTGTTCTTATATTAATTATTTTCCTTATACCGTATCATGTATGGCTGAAACATGTTGATTTGGTTATTTTGTTTCCGTTGCATTTTGATTTTCAAAAAAGTTTTGAAATCTACTGTTTTAGCCAAATCTCACATGCTTTTGTTTTCGATCCAACATCTATTACATAGGTTTATATAACAAATGAATGCTTAACATTTTGTTCAATGTACTTAAATGATGTGGAGACAAGATTTAATAGACAAGAATGTAACTTTGATTTTGATCAAGAAGATAGTGGCTTCTCAGTTTTCTCCCAAAAAGTAAGGCCACTTAGAATAGGAAAATACGTGGAGTTAATTAAAGATGAACTAGAAATTAACCATTGGTATATTTTGAACAATTATGAGGAAGTTGACATATATAGAGAGTATGTATATTACTTCTCATTCATTATTTCATGTTTAGTTTCATAGTGCAGTCTTTTCCTGACAACTATTTACTTTTTTATATAGAGAGCACAAAGATAAGATTCGAAGTAAAGAGAATGTTAATTTTGAAGAAAGACATAAGATTAAGTTCTCATTATGGTTTAAGACTCGAGTAAGTTACTGATGGAATATTATGAAATTATGACAATTTGTATGTCAGATTAACTTCTACTTATATTTTGTCCTACAGATGATACAGTTACATAACCATAGAGTGCAAGAGGTGACAATACCATTATATGCTTTGGCATGTGGGCCTTATATGTGTTAAAAAATATATGTTGTATTGTTAATGGAGTTAGATTTTACATAAAAGATCGAGATAATTGACTGAAAAGACAAAATTGTGGGGTTGTTGTTGAGGGACATCATGACGATGATTTTATTGACTTCTACGATGTCATCTAAAAAATAGTAGAGTTGTATTACATCAAATATAAAAAGGTTATTCTATTCAAGTGCAAATGGTTTAATCTTGGTGACATAAAAGTAAATGGCAATACTACTAGCATCAATGCTAGTAACACATGGTATGATAATGACTCTTTTGTCCTTGAAAATCAATTGAAGCTAGTATTTTACCTCAAAGACAATGTATTATGTACTAAATGGAAAGTCGTTCAAAAGTTTCAACACCAAAATATCTTTGATTTTTTTGAAAGGAAACATGGTCTAATGAGTGAAGATGGTGATGAAGTATATCAAGAGATTGAATTGGAGCTGAATAATGAAGCCCTATAAATAGAAGATGTAGATATATCTTCATTCCATAAGAGAGATGTCGATCCCAATATCCTACACAAAAATGAAGTACAAGCTAATCTTGAAAGAGATGACAACTATATTAAGGATAAAGTATATGACAGTGATGATACTTTAGCCGAATATAATAGTGATGAAGAGTCGAATCATAATGCAATTAATGATAATGATTTTCAAGATCTTGATCATGATAATTGAAGGTATCAAAAGTGTTCTTTATATTGTTTGAAATGTAAAGTTGGTAACATTTATGTTAATGTATATTGTTGATGTTTGAGTTATATTAATGAGGATTAATGATGTTTGAATTATGTTAATGCATATAGTTTATGTTTAAGTTATGTTAATACGGATTGTTGATGATTAAGTTATGTTAATGTGAATAATTGATGTTTGAGTCACTACAATGTGGATTGTTGACGTTTGAGTTATGTTAATACGAACTGTTGATAATTGAGTTATGTTAATGCTGATTGTTGATGTTTAAATTATGTTGATGCAAATTGTTGATGTTTGAGTTATGTTAATGCTAATTGTTGATGTTTAAGTTTTAGATATACGTATGGCAAGTAATGAAATTGTTCCTACCCAATAATAACGAGATCAATTAGTTCCTATCCAACAACAACAATTAACTTGATCCACCAATAAAGCAAGTTGACAACAGCCTCCATCTGCCTCAACGAATATAAAGGGACTTATAGGTTCGTTAATCTTTAACACCTACAAATAAACTCATACCCAAATATACATATACATGTTTAATGTGTATTTTCTTATCATTATTCATTTGTTGTCAGGTACCAATGTCAACATTAGAAAAAGAGGTTAAGATATAACTAGAGGTTATGAGTTGCAACTAATGAATGTTGTAATGAACAATAAGTTGTCGATATATATTGATACTTTGCAAGATTGTCCTCTAGACAAGATTCCATCATCAAAATTGTCTAGTGAGCAGGCGATAACCCTAATGTTTCAAATTGTGTTACTTCACTATTGAAACAAATGAGTAGGCATTGTCGTTATTGACCACTTCAGTGTTAAAAATCTTTTTCCATCTAATGAGGAGGCAAGGAGATATGTTCTGGAATAGATATCTAAAAAAATTGGCACAATTTGTGTGATTATTAGGCCTCTTCCAATGTTTAGGTTTGTTTTCTTTACCTTCATATTTGCTTCCATTAATCGTGTTAGATCATTTAATGATTATCTTTTTTCTTTATTCCAAAAAAATGTGAGAACACCAAGGTGAACAAAGGACAAATGAAAACTCCTTATAACTAAGGCTTCAAACCATTTGTTGTCCTACGAAATGAATACCTTACATTCGTTTCTAAGTTATAATTCTATCAATAATCAATATATTATTTATTGTGTATATTCATGATTTTTATCCATAAAACAGAGCGAGAAGAAACTACATAGACAAGTGTGTGATACGATCACACTCTACAAACTCACTTATTATATGAAAAGTTAAGGGTAGATATTTGAAGAAGGGCAAAATAACTATGTAAATAATAAATTTTATTTAAAATTTAAGTTTATTTATTTTTATAGTACTAACTAATAATATTTGCATTGAATATTGATTTTATTTTTTAATTTTAAAATAAGATGCAAGAGTTGCTACAAATTTCAATGTCTAAGAGAAATGAGAAAAATGTAGAAGACGTTTGCAAAAAGTTGCTAGGTATACGATTCGGATATATCAAAAGTCTTGGATTTGACCCGAAGTCAATCGCTTCATTATCATCAAGACCAGCATATGTTTAATGTCTTGAAGAGGAAAACAAGTTGCTTAGAAAAAAGTTAGCTAAACTTGAAAAGAACCTAAAAAATTACTTGGTTTGGATTATGTAAATAGTGAAGATGAAAATGAGTCTGAGTAATTAAACTAATCTCTACATGTATTATTTTGTATATAAGTATTTTTGAAGATGTAATTAAAATCTTATACACGAACAAATGTAATGATATTTTATTTTTACATACAATGTTTCAAATTATCACTTATTTTTGTATAATTTTTTTATAATAAATTAATAAGAAAAATCTAAATATTATATACAATAATATGAACTCAAAATGTCACAAATAATTATAATTTAACATGGTTTATTTTTTCACTAAAATGTATATTAAAATTTTGAATACATTTTATAAAACATAGCTAAAAATATATGACCACTTTTTCAAAAATATAGCTAGAAACCTTTGGTTACGTTTCTAATTTAGCTATATTTATAGAAACGCAGTAAAAGATTTTGGCTACAGAGGTATTTGGCAAATAGTTTATCAGCTGTTTTTTAGCTTATTGACTAAAAGTTAGTTTTTGGACCATCTTAAAAACTATTGATGTGTTTGATGAATAACTTGTTGGTTAGCTTATTTGACCCCAATAAGTTGATTTCTAAAAGTTCCATTAAAGAAACTTTTGGAATTAGCTGTTTGTCTAATGATATTATTGCCCTCCACTTTACTCTCTCCTTTGTGTTTTCAAAGTTGACTTTTTTTATCGTACAATTATGTTGTGAAGTTTGGAAGAATATAATAAATGAGTTAATTAAACTTTTAATCTTTATTTAATTTTATAATATTATTTTACATTTAAAAATACCATAATATTAAGTTTTTGAATATAAAAAGTCACATCAAATTAATGTTTTTAGTATATAACTACTATATGTCGTATTTGAGTCATACTATAATTACAGATATTTTTAATTTAATAAATAATAAAATTCATACATATTATATGAAAAATACTAATATGATATAGCTCACTGCATCATTCATATTAATAGAAAATTTAACATTGGATGATGATGATGATGATGATGATGATGATGATGATGATGATGATGATGATGATTATTATTATTATT
>JAOQMP010000006.1:39334263-39347262 GCA_027563575.1 Erythroxylum pedicellare
CATACATAATTTGTGTATTTACGATTTGGTTATGAATTTGGGAACTATGCATTTCTTGATTTTAATAAGAATTTTCTTTGATGAACGAACATTTTCAATGGTTTTGCTTAATTCTCCTTTATAAACTTGTTACCCATAAGCTTTAAGCTCACCCCCTCCCATTTCCGTCCTATATATAGGTGAAGAGCAAGAGATTGAGTAGTCAAGAGCCAAGGCATCACCCCAACTAGATTTATTTTTGCTTTTGAAGTTAGCTTTTGTAAAAGAAAGCTTTAGTTGCATTTCAAAAAATTTTACTTTTTGCAAACTATGTATTTTTGGGATTATGATGTAATGTGGCTTGAAATGCCCATTAAGACTTTGTATAACTCTACCTTTAAATATGAATGAAATGTATGATTGGATATGTCTATTATTTTTCATGTTTTTACGAAGTATTCGGATTTTGGAAATTGCATGGGTTTATGTATAAGTTCATTTTGTTTTGAGAATGAATTGAGGGTGGTTGTTAGGAAATTTATGGTTGCATTTAGTAGAGTTAATGTTGGGGTTGAGTAGTTGAAAGAGTTTAAGTTACATTAAATGGGGTAAGTTGATTTTGGGTTCTACTTTAGGGGTTTTCGCCACGAAAAAGATAACAGTTCGTCGTGGCCTCATTAACTTGAAGTTTTTTATTTTTGCTGGCGTATTGAGTTTGGCGCAGTTAAAATACAATTTCAGGTTCACCGCGACAAAAGTTAATTCGTTCTCCGCAGCGTAAAATTCCCGAGAGACCTAGGGGATTTTCTTGCGTGTTTGCCTCGGTGACACCCGCCTTTGCTTCTGAGGGAGTTTTTTCTTCTAAATTTACAACTTCTAAGTCCTCCTCCACGCTCAAGGTTCAGGATCCCAGGTCCGATGTTGGGCTCAAAAAATGGGGTCCAACAAAAGTGGACCTTTTGGGCTCATTAAGGGTAGAAAGGGGAAGATAAAGAGTTGTCTTACAATTGAAGAAGCCAAAAGTGAAAATAGAAGAGAGAAGAGGGAGAGTGTTGTTGGAGAGAAAAGAAAGGAGAGAAAGAAGAGCTAAGCTAGGATTCAATTTTTCTTAGTCTTAAAGAGTGATTTTGGAGTTGTTCAAGAAGAGAAAAAGGAAGAGGAAGATTGGAGCTTCCATTAGAGACAAGAAACTCATTGTTTAGTGAAGATTTAAGGTAAGTTTGTGTTTAATCTTTTGGATTTTTGGAAGGATTTTGGTTCAAAAAGCTTAGGAAATGCATGGATTTAAGTATTCTAAGACCAATTTTATGCATATGTTTCTTTGGGTTTTCCAATTTGAATTCCTACTGAATTGGGATTTTTGCCAATGTTGAAGGGAGGCAAGCTGAGCAAGAGGAGAGCCATCCTTGAGCAAGTTTTCAAGCAAGGAAATTAAGGTGGCTTTCGTTATAATGAGTAATGAGCCATGATTATCTTTTCAAATTTAAGAGCAATAAATGATTTCAATTGCTTCATAAATATAACATTTATTGCTTTTGAATGATTTGAAAGAATTTGCCATATTTTTAATATATGAACTTGTTTGATGAATTGTGAAATGATGATGGAAATGTGTTTGGAATATTACATGCAAAATCGTGTTTTCGAAAAAGTGCCATTATGGGCAACATGTTTACAAATTGTGAAATGCATGATTATGTGGGTTTGGTTTGGTCTATTTTGTATGTCAAGTGCACTTTGACTAAAGGCTTCTCCCGCCTGCCCGCTAGTGGCATGGAGCTCCTTCATGGACTCCCCTAAGTTCACAGCTACGCAAAACCATTATGTTGGATTACGATAGTACGTTCTGTACATGGATACACAAGATCGTTTTATGGAATTGTGTTAGTACGTTCTGTTTATAGACCAACCCAAACCATTTTGATGTGATTGTTTGATTATGATGTATTGGAAAGTTTGATGGATACATGACTTATGTGAGTTGTCAATTGGTTTGATAAGTGGAGAATTTGAGAAATATATGTTTTATGGATTTTTATGAGAATTTGCTATGATCATGAATGTTTTAAGTGGTTTTTGCTTGTTACCATTTATAAAACTGTTACCCAAGAGCTTTAAGCTCAGCCCTTTTTTCGTCCCATCTTCAGGTGAAGAGAATGAGATTGAGTAGCCAAGAGTCGAGGCATCAGTCCATTTTTGCAATGTTTTTGTATTTTAATTTAGATTTTGTAAACACAAGGCTTTAGTTGCATTTCAATCTTGTTAGGGCAAGTACCTTTTATATTGTGGGTTTTCAGATTATGATGTATTGTACCTTGAAATTCCCATTAAAGCTTTGTAAAATTCTTATCATAAAATGTTAATGAAAAATGGTTGTGTTTTGCTCATGACTTTTGAAGTCTTTTCATTGCATTTTTAATCTTTTCATAGGTGTAGAAATTGTGTTCTGATTTCAGGAGAAAAACTGTATTAATCTAGGTTGAATTGGACAAATTTTTCTTCATGTAATTTGTAGATTATCTTTCTAGCTTTCCAACTACATAAAGTATGAAATTTCTGGATATCGGAGTTGAGAGATATGACCCTTATAAGTTGGTGATGCTGCATAGGATGTGTATACAGAACAATTATGGTAATTGAAGTGATATCGCACTAGGAGTGTTGAATTTGGAAAGATTATGAGTGAAAGTGGTGCTATAATGGGTGTAGGATCAATTGGAGATGTATTAGAGAGGTAAATTTTAGTAAAAATTTGAAGGTTACACGGTCAAGCTGTGTAAATCAACACTAATCATGTTTTCCAAGAACAAAAAGGCCATCAGACCTGAGAAGCGCATGGTCTACCCGTGTATTCCCACATAACCTGGGTTTTTACCCTCCAAACGACAAGTTAGAGTCTCTTGAAAGTTGTAGATCTAGAAGTCCTCTTCGAAACCGTCCTGAGACAACCTTAATCCGATATCTCTAACAAAAGTTATGCCAATTGTCCCAAAACAGGTTCAATATGATTGAGGACAAATTCATGTTTGATTCTTTTGTCCATAACTTAATAATCTGACCTCAAATGAAGTGATTCTTGAACCAATAGATTCCTAACACATTTTTATATCTCTCCAAAAATTTATGGCCTTTGGTCTTGATTTAAAAAATATTGATGGAAAGAAAGTGAGGGATCAGTTGGGAGAGCATGACTGGGTTATGAACATACTTTGGCTTCTTAAGTATATCTTGATCTATAAAGCTCTAAATGAGATGGTTCTTATTTCAAAATAAACTAGAGACATAGAGCTACAATTATTCTGAAGAAGTCACTTTGTGATTTTGATGTTTGACTGGTGGGGATATGCCACCCTTGTGGGATGATGGCTAATGAGAGTTTATTTAAATAACCTTACAGGGTAATACGCTCACGTTTTATGACTCCGAATGTTGGGCTCTGAAAACGAGTTCAATGTTGAGTTTTATGAACTTAGTGAGTGACCATCCTCGATATCTCAGTCATTCACATAACACATAATTCACATCATTTATCTAATAATCACATTGAATCACATACACTTGATTAATCATTTCACATTTTACATTCAACGCATTATAATCATTCATATGATACATATATAGTGAACATGAGACTCATTTTCCATTTGTTAGTTTGTTATGATCGAGTTCCTAAACTGTCCTATATCTATTGTGAATATCAGGTTCATTGATAACTGTCCCGTATCTATTGGAAATATCGGGCTCATTTTACATAGTGAGCCTTTGGCTCTTATATACTTTCTAAACTTTAAGCTCTTTTTTCACAATTTGAGCTTTCAGCTCTTTTTTGGTGGCTAATCTAATCACAACTACCTTTATGTTTTATGCATTCGTGTAATGGAATGCATCACATGTCATATGCTCAATCGGTCACATGTTTACATATTCACATTCAATTCAGATTTTCCATCGGACTCGAAGTCCGAAATTCAACATCATTATTGAGTAACACTTTTTCGATCATATACATATTCGCATGTTTTGGAACTAGGTCTGACATTCAAAGATCATATTTAGAAGCGCTTATTTCATCATGTTCATATACAAGTAGCACTTCAATATTGCATTCAATTATTAGAAACCTCAGACCTTCATTGTCCGATCAAATCACATTCACATCACATTCATAATCACTCAATTCATAACTTAAACAAAACAAACAATAAAGAAAGACCATCTAGGTCTACTTATAGTATGCTCTAGATTAGCATTTGCTTTCAAGATCTGGAATCGTCTGAATGTGGATGTTTATCGTGCATATCAAAATTATGCAATATGTGCGTTGCATACACATTATTAATAATTGCACAATCACATAATATTCAGTTTTACACATATGTATGTGTATAATGTATAATGCATGCTCAATTACAATCTTAGGTATATTATCCAATTTCCCATCTGATGCTCCTTTTTATATCATAATTCAATCACTCATTAGTTATTTTCTAGCATTATTTGCTCTTATTGTCAAATTCTCATTCACTTTAACTTGACCCACTTTACTCCTCTTCTTTGAATCACAACCTCAATTGTGTGAATATCTTTATTCCTAAACAAACTTATACCTTTGTTTATTTTATATCAACAATTCATTCACTAATGTTATTTCAACATTAAAAGATCAAACATTATCCAAACTCTCATTTCTTCTTATGACATCTCCCAAAATCCTAGACATTTGAGTATATTTTCTATGAGCATTTTGACTAGGAAAATGAAGTAATTTGGCAACACCTTCTTCTATAAAATTTTTCCCCATTATCATAAGTTTCTAATGACACCAAGATCTTTCAATTTGGTTTAGTAATCCAAAAGTTGTATTCCAAATATTTCGGACTATTCATAAGCTAAGACAACATTCTGTAATCAACTTTGATTCAAAATCTGGAATTATAGAGATAGAAAAAAAATTTGAAATCTTTAAAAAATTTGTATTACTATGTCTCTAGTTTACTCCAAATCAAAAATCATTCCTTTCGGGTAACTACAGAACAAGATATTTTCAAAATACCGAAGCAAGTTTAATGAAAATACTCCAATGTTCATTTTCAAGAATTTTTCATCTTTTTCGTCACACATTTATCACTCAATATCTCCCAATTGATTTTATATGGATACAATATTTGGTGAAGATGTAGATCAACGTGTTTCGAATCTAATGGTTTAAGTCCCATTTCATTTGGAGGTCAGGAGAACAAGATATTGCCAAGAGATCGAAAGTTGTTCAGAGCTTTTACCAACCAATGAAGTCGCGATCGTGTTTGAAATCAACGTTCAGAGTCGCGATCGTGTTGAAGCATAATCGTGATTCTCTAGCCAAAAGAGGAAAGTCATGATTGTGCTAAAGGTTGATCACGCTTTCCTATCCTTTCTTCCTACACAATCGCGAGTTATCATCTCCTTGCGAACCTCTGCATTTTTTTCTTCTTCTTTCTTTTATTATTAACCAACTTCTCTAACTCATCACTACTACATTTTTCACTTCCATGAATCAAAACCATTCACAATCTGCTCCAAAAATCCAGATTGAAGCACAACATTAAAAATTAGAAAATTCACCTCTTATCTTTCTCATTTTCTGCATTTCCTTCCACAGTTGAATGTTTTTCATCTCATCTATATTTTGCATTTTCCTCTCTAGCTTCCATTCAACTCTAATCTTTCACAAACAAAATCCAAAATACATACTTAAACAAAATGATCAAGAACAGAAAAAGATCAATTATGAATTTTTCCATTTTTGATATTTCTTCTATGCTGCACTGTTTTTGTAAAAAAAATTTCTGTTACACTCTTTCATCTCCATCAACACTTTCATTTCATCTTAATCTATCATTTTAAGCATTCCCATACCAGAGCATCAACTTACACCTATTTCTTAACTCTAAAACTCATTTTCAGTTAATATCATAAATCACTCAAAGGCCACGTACATAGTGAATACACAACTATAAACATAGCACTTACTTTTTTTTTCTCCAAAGTTTTCTGCACCTATTTAAACATGTTTTTTTAATGATCTTTCAACTCCAAAAATTACTTCTACAACCTGTTACAACATTGTATCATCAAAATCGAAAAACCAACAAATCTGCATTTCCATTTTAAATTCACAAAGAACGTGAATAGTGTATAAGGGTGTGGCAACCTCTCTCTCATAGACGTGTTTTCCATGCCCTAACACACCGGATCCTATTAGAACTTCGAAGTTAAATGCGCTTGGGAAAGAATAGTACCAGGATGGGTGACCTCCTAGGAAGTCCTGCGAGTGTGGTGTCCAAAAGAGGCCTGCACGCTGGAAAAGCAAAATCGTGAGGGTTGGGAGCACTAAGGCTTTGGCCGAAAGCGGACAATATCTACGAGCAAGTGGTCTAGACTGTTACATTTGGTATTATTTCCAGTACCTAGATGGTATGCCAGCGAGGATGCTAGGCCCCAAAAGGGGTGGATACTTGTTATCCCACATCGATCGAAGAGGAGAACAAAGCATCCTTATAAGGGTGTGGCAACCTCTCCCTTATAGAAGCATTTTCCATGCCTTAACACACCGGATCCCATAAGAACTCCGAAGTTAAACATGCTTGGACAAGAGTAATACCAGGATGGATGACCTCCTGGGAAGTCCTACGGGAGTAGTGTCAAAAGAGACCTACACACTGGAAAACCAAAACTGTGAGGGTCGGGAGAATTAAGGCTTTGGCCCAAAGCGGACAATATTTGTGAGCGGGTGGTCAGGGTTGTTACAGATACCAAGTTGTATCAGATAATGTCCCACATCCCTTAGTGGATACTAGGTACATTCACAACTAAGCCTGACGCTCTAATCATAGTACGAGCTTTAAGCTCTCTTTCACTAATGACTTCGGCCATAACTGCCTTTATCTTTCATGCAATCATATAATGGAATGCATCAATCGCATATGATCACTTAGTCACTTTCACATATCATCAGACCTTATTCCAACACTTAACATTGAAGTTGAGAATCACATTTTCATTCATATGCATATTTTCATTTTTTCTTCAAAACTAGGTCCAGCATTTAACAATCAAGTTATGCATCACATATTTTGTCAAATTCACATTCAATGAGCACTTCCAATATTTTATCATATGCATCAAATGTCTCGGAAATTTAATGTCTGAAATTAGTACAATCATATTCATATAATCATTTAGTAGTCAATCAATGTAGAAATTTAAAACAGAACAAATAATGAAATGAGATCATCTAGGTCAACTTACAGTATACTCCAGATTAGCATTAGCTTCCATGATCTGGAAATGTCTGAATAAGGACGTTTATTCTACACATCAAAATTATGCAATACAAATATTGTACACACACATTAATAACTTTGGATAACTATAAGCATTTATTTATGCACAAATGTGTATACAGACTATGTACAATGCATGCTCAATGACAATCCTAGTTATATTATCATATTTGACACTATATCCATATTTGCATTTATAGCTTAATTACTCGTCATTTCATTCTTAGCATTATTTGCTCTCACAATAACAATTTCTCATTCACTTTAATTTGATACCCGTTACTCCTTTTCATTGAATCACAACTACAATCATATGAATATCTTTATTCCCAAACAAACTCATAACTTTGGCACTTTGATATCGACAATTCATTCACTAATTTTATTCTAGCATTACAAGATTACACATTATCCAAACTCTCCTTCCTTCTTATAAATTTCTCCAAATTTTCAGACCTTCAGGTCTATTTGCCTTGATCAATTAGATAATGTAAACAAAGTGATTTGGCAACACTTTCTTCTACAAAAATGTTTCAAATTGTCTTAAGTTTCTAATGACACCAAAATCATTCAATTTGGTTCAGTATTTCGAAAGATATACACCAAATATCTCAGACTATTCTTAACAGGAACAATATTTTTTCTTAACTTCAATCCAGAAATTGAAACTGTTAGAGACAGAATTAAAATTCAATCTCTTCAAAAAATTCGTATCCCTATGTTTCTACTTTACTCCAATTAAAGAATCATCTCATTTGGATCACCACATGTAAAGATATAATCAAAATACTGAAGTTTGCTCAGTGAAATATTCTAGTTGAAACTATTTCAGCAGATTCCCTCAGTTTCATTAAATCAATTTTTTTCAAATCAATTCAGAAGGCTACCAATTTTTATAAAGAGGTAGAAAAATGTGATTGTAATCTATTGGTTTAAGAATCAATTCATTTGGATATCTATAGGACAAGATGCAAAAGAATCCAGGATGTTCAAAATTTCACCTCTCTTTAGTAGCCATAGGAGTTGCGATCGTGTTGAAGCATGATAGCAAGATCCCAAGCCAAGCACGATCGCGACTTTCAAACTTCAATAGAAATGTCATGATTGTGTTGAAGGACGATTACAACTTTCTTCTTCTTCCTTCTTCCGACTGCTATTTTCTCTTCCCTTTTTCCTTTCGTTTCTTTCATTTAAACCATTTCTAACTTATTTCAACCCCCATTTTCGAGGACTATAGAAATTGAACAAGTGTCCAAGTCTAAAGTTACGTTTTTCTTAGCTTGGAAAGATCAAGTATAATACTCTTGTCTTTATCTTCTTCGTAACTTTCTTCTTCACATTTCTTCATCTACACAGAGTTTTTTATCAAATCTCCATCAGAGTTAAATCTTGTTTTCTTCTACTTTTTCCCATTCCCAACTTCAGTTTTATTTCATTTGTCTCATGAAAAACCAAAACTTTTTAACCTCTATAATAGTGCATGTGGGTGCATGAGAGTTAGGGTTTCTAGAGATTTTGAAGATGTTAGAGCTTTAAACAAGTAAGCTTGTTATGGTTCTTTATTTCTGTATAAGATGAAGCATGCATCACGTTAGCTCACTGTTAAATGGTTAGGAAATAGTGATGTACATATTTGCTGAAAAGTTAGTGAGGAAATTTTAGGTATGTCGTATATGTTGTTTTGCATATTTGATGATCAATATATTATAAGATGTTGTTAAAATGATTTTTGAGTTAGAAAAAATCATAGAAAGTGTGCATAGGGAGAGTGCACAAAATTATGAAATTTTGATATGCGTATACTCTGTTTTCATGGTTTTTATGTGAAATTTTGGATGATTTTAGAAAAGAACAACAACGAGTTTAGAGTTAAGGAAAAAATGTTGGATGATGTGTGGATATGAGAAAGATAGATTTTAGAGAAGAAATTAGAGAATGAGTAGAAAATGAAAATGCAGAAACATGACAATGAAGGAATGTCGAAAATGTGAAATATATGCGTGGGTGTGATTTTCTATTTTTGATTGATGACTATGAAAAATGATTGATTCTGGAACTTTTTGTGAATGTTTAGAGCACAATGGAAGTTTACTAACTAACTAGTTCTTATTGAACTAGTTCCATAACTCCCATCTTTTTATTCCAATTATCACCAAAATTTCAACATCTTCTCACAAATTCTAAAATCATCTTCAAAATTTTCAAATTCATTTTCTCCAAATCTCTAAATTCATTTTTAACAATTCTCTACTATCATTTGTTTCCTATTTCTATTTCCATCTATCAATTTACTTGCCAAGTGGCATTTTTCCTAGTACAATAATAATCAACATTTTCAAATTTTATTCCTAAAATTCACCAAAAATTCTAAATTAACTATAAGCTCCAATTTGGATTTTAATGTAAATAAATCACAATTATCAATAATATCACATTAACAAATCAATTATACCCAGAATGTCAATGAATGCATGTACAATCATTTTAATGTGTGCAAAAATTCAATTTCACATGTGTGTATGCTACATCATGCATGAGTATGGCAAATGTTTTTTCCTAATCTCTCATTGCTATTTTCTTAATTACATAAATCTAGTGTTCTAACCCTTAGTTTGGGAACGAGATGTTACATTCCCCCCCACCTAATAAATTTCATCCTTGAAATTCTTATCTGATTAATCAATAAGGCAGGGGTATTGTTTCTTCATATGCTCCTCCGTTTTCTATATATCTTCATCACTCAAATACTTTCATTCAAATGACCATAGTATATAGAATCACTATGTCTTTCAATCGCTTACTTAGATATCACACTATCTTAACTATTTCCCCAATATAATTCATATTACTCAAAATTTTCACTTAATGTGTCAACAATAAATCTTTGTCAGATCATATTAATATTTCCTAGCATACTCACATATCACCCATTATGAATCTGAAACATCTTTGTTGGTTCTACAAACTCATATGTTAATGGTCTTATTCTCTCAATAACTTCATGTGGACTAATACAATTCGAGCTTAGTTTATCCTTTTTCCTAATCTGAGCACATCTTTATCTCAATCTAAGCACACCTTGGCAAGGTGCTACTCTTAGAAACAATTCATCTTTCTTTTGATAATTCACATCACTTCAATGTTAATACTCTCCACTCACACGTCTTTCTCGCTATATTCCATAACCTTGATGTTGATCCTCCAAATTCATTCGTCTTTCTTAAGTCACTTACTTTTTCTTAATACAGATCAATTTCATGTCTCAACAGTATCTCAATCAATTTTAGCCTTCAACTATTTTTTTGGCCCTCTACATTTCAATGTAAGGGCAAACGACTCTTTTTATCTTATAACACCTCATATAGTATTCTAATGATATCACTATGATAACAATTGATATGCTTATAGTCAAATAGAACTATACATTAATCTCATATTCCTATAAACTCCAAAAATATAAACTCTAAGCATGTCTCCAACGGTCAGGACTATTGGCAATTCAAACATTCAGTCACATGTTTCTACATCCATCGCAGTTAAGTACTATTTCGATGTATTCCTACTAGGATGTCTAGCGTAGATTGTTCCTTGTGCTTTCTCCAGTAATCTCTTTGCTCAGTCATCTTTATTGAGTACACATTCTTCTTCTTTCAATCACAAAGTAACATTTTTCTTATTCGGACTCTAAATTCATATTCATTTTTCAATTCCTCAATAAGATTCACAATTCTGGATCCTCAATTTAGGTTTTGCTAATTCTTTCATGTGAAACTGATCTTAAATTTCAATAGAGAATAGTACTTCGAATTGCCTAAAATTTCAACTCGACATTCTATGCTTTTTATTGCACTAGATCGGTAACCTCAATATCTAAATTTGTGATACACTACTATTGAATTTTTTGTTCAATGTATCACATTACAACACTAGCTTTACTAAAAAATATTCATTTATATAATCATAATCTGTAAGTAACTCTATTCATTGCTTTGGTTTAATATTCAATCTTTTCATCCTCAATAATTACCTTAAACATAAATGATTTGTATATTTCCGAAATGTCTCTATACATCTAATGTCTCCAAGATCTCAAAGCAATTACTGCTATAGCAATTCTAAACCATGTATCAAAATCAACTCATGAGACTTTAAATATCTCTATACATACAAAATCACTTTATACTGTTGCAACAGATTGTATCTTAATCTCTTATGTGAAACTTCATTATATATTGCATAATCTCCAAATCCAAATGGCATAATTAACATTGGGGTTATAGTTCCTCAAAAATCTTTTTACATTCATTATTTATATGGTTTACACATTTTTCCTTAACTTTTTTGTCAAGGGATTAAGATTAGTAAAAACCCCTGAACAGTCCCTGGTAGTATCCAACATACAGCTAGTTTTAAAGAACTCTAAATCTCTCATATATTCCTTATAGTTTCTCTCTTTATCATCACCTCCACTTTCTTTGGGTCTCCTAATATGCCATGTTCAAATATTATACAACCCACATTTATTTGATCAAGATAAGATTCACTCTCATTAAACTTGGCATATAATTGTTTCTACCTTCATGATATATAAGATTTCCTTAAGTATTCAAAATGTTCTCTTTATTTTTCGAATACAGTCAAAATGCCATCTAAGATCATAGTCGCTAATTGATACAACTTTGCTCGGATCACTTTAATCTTCAATACCATAATACTTTCAGGGGCATTGTTAACTCCAATAGATATAACCCAAATTTCCTTATGCCCATGATTTGTAATTCTTTAAGTATCTAATTCCTCAATGAGGTAGTATTATCTCATACTATTTTTGGTTTTCCCAATTGACTTCTTCTCTCTATTGATTTTTCAATTCATTCTATTTCCTTTGATTTCACATTGACTTATTCTAACGTCTGTTCATTCTTTCTAGTTTCTCCACACGTTTCAATTTATTTGCAATCTTAACTTCCTATGTTTGTAAAACATTCATCATATCAAATTTGCATCTCCCGAACATATTTACACTGAATATAACGTGGACCTATATTCTCCTCATATTATGAATTAATGTCTCCTCATATTATCAATTAACGTCTCCTCAAATTTAATAATCCAATCACATAGTTGGATACTTTACATCAAACAATATGCACAGATCCTCAGTAGCATATTCTACCTTATATGCCTGAGTCTCCACTAGGGATATGTAACATCCCATCACCGATGGGAAGGGTAGAATAGTAATTTGGAATGGGATATGAGCGTTTAAAAATTGGCCTTGATATGTTCATGCATACGCATACAAGTGAATAATGAATTTTGCACATGTAAATGATTATACATGCATTCACGACATTTCCCGGTATTTTGGTCATAAATGTGATTTTTGTGAAAAATATGATTTTTTGTTCTTGAAAAGTTAATTGGAGTGAGTCTTTGTGAGTTTTCAATTTTTGAGGAATTTTAGAAATTTTTTTGGAAATTTTGGGGTACTTTTCCAGACTAGGAAAAATGTCAAGTGGCAGACTGACTGGTTACTGGTAGTAGAATTGATTGTCCAATGGCACTGGAAATTTAAATACATGATTTTTGGATTTATTAATTTGAGCCATTGGAATTTGGGGAGAATTTGGAGTAGAAATTGGAGACCAAATGGACTAGTTACTAAAGTGGACCAATTGGAATCATAAGAAATTGA
>JAOQMP010000006.1:39362228-39373415 GCA_027563575.1 Erythroxylum pedicellare
ACAAGAAAAGTGAAATGAAATGGAGGTGTAAGCACGAAACTATGCTTAAGCAATCATTCCATCAAAAACCATGGAGGGTTTATAACAATTCACCAATAAATAAATAAATAAGACACATTAAAATTTAAGAGAGAGAGAGAGAGAGAGCGCAAAAGAATAAACAAGTTACCATTTTTACAGTGTAGGGACAAGAAAAAGGTCACACCTTTTTAAGAGGGGTGGAGAGATAGGGCAATATATATGGAGATGAGAGGAGCTGCAAAGAGAAAAGAAGAAGGGACCCCAAGGAGAAAGAAAAAGAAGAGGACTTTCTGAATTGTTACTTGGATTTTCTGCTCTCTTTTTATTTCCCCTTAATTAGATGGCTATGGGTTGATTTTCATTTTGCTAGCTTAGCTTTTTTATGGGCCTGATCGATTTGATTGAATTTTTGTACCAGCTAGCATGAGAATGGGTTTTTGGGTTTGTTTATATATGATCGCCGGCTACACTGGTGCGATTTGTTATTGGATTTTTCCGTTGAGTTCTCTTTCTTTTTTTCCCCCCTTCCAATGGGATTATCTTTTTGATTACTGCTCTGTTATGCGTTCCCACTTAACAAAGTTTAGATTTTTTTGTCCGAAATTGTTGGCGTGCCATTTGCTTATGCTTGGTTTCCTAGAATGTAGGTGATAGGAATATAACTAAAAGGTAGTATTTGACAGTGGCTGGTGTTCTGATTCTGTCTGGGCTTTTTTAGTGCTGATTTTAGTTTGATCTTTAATGTAATGCTGCTGTGAAGAAAATAGATTTTGGGTTATACTTGGTCTTCTGTGTCTGAATCATCAATTAAGTTGAAAAAAGGCCAGTGTTTGCTTTGTTGTTAATTATGTTGGTAGATCCTCGTTTGGATCATATTGCGGTTTGAAATCATTTCACAGAGTTTGTAAGACTTGATCAGTCTATGTTGAGTTGGACCTTGTGATGGCAATCAATCATATTCAAGTTTTCAAGCTAATTACTGTCTTTTGTTTGATCAATCTGAGTGATTATTTGTGATGTGCTGATGTGCACTTCATATTTTCTTAACGTCTTGTTTCATATTCTTATCATTGATCAATTTTTATATTTTATTTCAGGGCAGTACAAATGGTAGAAAATGGTATCACTACCATTCTCTTCTGATCAACTCTAGATTAGAAGCTCAATCTGATGTTAGAACTGTAGGCAATATGGGTTGCATTTGGTTGAAAGTCGGTAGGGGTATTTGCAAACGATTTACGGGGTGAAAATTGATGCTTCTATAAAGTAAGAATGTGCAGTTGAAGCTGCATTTTCCTCTAACAACATTGATGGGTTTGGTGGATTTGAATTTGACTAGTTCTTTGTGACAATTGAACTTGGTTTTGATTCATATGGTTCCTTTCTTTAATAAGAGGGTGGGGAATAGATTGCGTAAGGGTAGAATAGGTGAACTTCCGTAACTTTCTCAAGGACTACATTCTCAACCTAAAGAATGGGTCTGCCCCAAGTATCCTCTAGTGGCATTGCTGAGGAAGTGAGTATGAGCTGTTGTGATTTGAGTGGAATGCATGGAGGAAACCTTGGCACTCGAATGCAGATGGATTTACCTTGCTCTTCTCTTGGAGATCCCCAAAGGAGAACTAATACAGAGCATAAGACTGTGTGGTTAACTCATAAAACTGAACAAAATTTTCAGACCAATGTTCCTAGGATTGTAGATTTTGAATCAAGGGGACTAAGCTCTCCTGTTAACCTATTTCATGGAAATCAGTCAACATCGAATGTTGCAAGAAGCATTGCAAGTGATGAAGTTGAGTCGACTGGGTCACTAGTCAGGAAGCGAGTATTGTCTCCACTGAGTGGAATGCTTCGTCCTGATCAGTTCAATGGTGATCAATTGGATATTGGTGTTGGAATATATAATAGTGGTTTTCAGGGTGGTACAGACAGCTGTAAAATCTCACTGCCACAAGAGCATAAGAAAGCTCACATTGGCAATTCCAGTTATTTAAGTTCTCAAAACTTGTCTGCTCCATGTGTTCCAGAGTGGATCAACTTCAATGATGATAATTGTGGGGCTAACTCCATATTCTTCACTGATGGTCCAGTGCTAGAAAACATAAAGCTGGAATATCACGGTCAATTTATCTCACCCTTTGGGATCAATAAATCTGGAGAAACAATTAATGTAACATCACATGCTGGGGCTATTCCAATACCTGCAAAGAAGATGTTTTCATCCCCTTTATCATTATCTCCTCTAGGTCCAAAGCTCCCAGAAGAATTAAAATCTGCCGGAGGATGTCAAAATATAGGCAAAATGTTAGATGAAAAATATATGACCTTCAAAGATGTTGAAAAATCACTTGATGGCACCGTCTCAGATGTTCAGACTATTCAGATGAATGAACACAGCAAGATTCCAAATGGATCTTCACAAGAATTTGATCTTTTCCAGAAACAGTTCAACGTGTTCATTCCTGACGCTACTAGTTCCTGGGATGAGGATTCAGATTCTACTCCCCCATGTGTCAAATTTGGTAAAACAATCAGTGGTCTACCTGTTAGAAGGTCCTTAATTGGTTCCTTTGAGGAGTCTCTTTTGTCTGGAAGGTTACCGTCAGCGAAAGCTTCTCAGGTTAGTGCCTACATTGTTGTGGCAGAAGTTAAAATTGGATGCTAATGTGTTTGCTTCTGCATAGGGTATAGCAAATCTGGATGTTGTATGTATTGTATATTGTGTAGGCTTTAACTCTCCATTTTTCATGACATAAATGTAGAGAATTGATGGTTTCCTTGCTGTTCTCAATGTCACTGGTGGGAATTTCTCACCACAATCACGGAAGCTCCCATTTGCAGTAACTAGTGTGGATGGAGATAATTATTTGCTTTATTACTCGTCAATAGATCTAGCGGGGCATTTGCAATCAAATAAGTGTGGTGGTTCAAAAATGAGAAGGAGCTTTAGCATTGATGATTCTGAAGCTGAGAAAAACAGGCTACGAATACCAATGAAAGGCCGTATCCAATTGGTAATTTTCATTTCCTCCTCTAACGTCTATGTTGTCAAGTTGGGCACTGGAGCATATATCTTTTCATCCCTTGAAAAGAAAAAAAATTCTAGGTTGGACAATATGATTTATGGAAGGTGTAATCTTTAGCTGTCTCATGGTTGTTCATAAAAAGCATCTTTTCATCCCTTTTTGGAAATTGCAAGTACTGCTCTTTCAATCACTTTAAGAAAATTTCAATCTTGATCGTTAACAATACAGTTGATTGCTGAAATGTGTTGCCATCTAGTTGTGTTTCTGTACATTTAGCTCATATATCATGGCTGCTGGTGCCTTAACTGAAAAGCTAACACTGGCTGATAGAATTGGTTTTCCAGGTTCTCAGCAATCCAGAAAAGACACCTATTCACACTTTCTTTTGTAACTATGATCTCAGTGACATGCCAGCTGGTACCAAGGTAAGCCGAATCACGAGAAAGATGATTGCATGTGAGAAAACTAGATGGACAAATGCCTGCATTATATTCATTGTCTAGCTCAGTGAGCTGAAAGTTGGATGCCTTTTCCATTATACTTTGTTCAGTATACCTGTTTTTTCCTTCTGTTGTTTAACTTTACATTACCAGTACGAAACTCATTGACTCTCTCTCTCTCTGCCTCAAAAGACTTTCCTCCGCCAAAAGATCACCTTATCTTCGTCTGGACCAGCAAATTTAATTGCCGATGGGAGAAAAACAGAAGTGAAAATTAAAGATGACGCCAATACATCTTCAATGTCAAACATTGATTGTTCCTTGCCTCATGGGACAGAATCTGAAAATTCAAATGGAACTGACCCTGTACATAGAATAAGATCTTCTGACCGCAGTAGATTCAGCTGTAGTCAACACATAAAGAGTGATTCAGTGGTTAGAAGCCCTCTAAGTTCAACTAATATTTATGTAAATAAAATTGCTCAAAGCCCTTCAAAGGTCAATGATAGTATTAATGGAGCAGGTGTTCTCCTTTATGCTCTTCATCTTCGGTTCTTGTGCGCTTTTCCAAGAAAAATTTCTAGATCTGTTCAGCGATGCAAATCTGATCCTTTATCTGCCCCAGAAACAAACAAAATGAATATCGATGACCATCGACGCTTTTATTTATATAGCGATATGAGGGTGGTGTTCCCTCAACGCCATTATGATGCTGATGAGGGCAAGGTTAGTCTTGTTTGTTTGTTTGAATTCTCATTTTCTGAGGCTGGTTGCAGTGACTGCTTTGCATCAAGTTGTCCGTAATCATCATGATTGTTCTTTATAGTCTGTTGATTAAAGATCCATGAGCATAACTTTAAGTTCTTGTATTCTTTTGAAATGTTCGGCCATGGGAAATGAACTACAAAATGCGTGATTTCTTGTAATGAGGTAGCTGTGTGGTATAGACGAATTTGATTGTATTAGTCTTTCCTTTCCTTTTGACTTGTCATATTTACAATCTACTTACTGGCAATCTGTATGTGTCATGTTTTCATCATTTACATATACGAGGAAAGTAAATTAAAATCTGAGTAAACCGATTAGATTGTCAAATGAAGAAAAAAAAAGCTGTCTAGGAATGGTGAAAGCCATCTTCATTCATGGGTAGAACTTGGATTATATAAAGTCTGTCTAAAGCTACAGCTCCTGTAACTGTTAGACTGTCAGATTCCTATGTGGCACACTCGATAATCTTGCCAAGTTACTGTTAAATGCTTAATTATTCTTTTGATTGTGCATAAGATGGTAAATGTCATGTTCTGTACCGACTAACGAGTCCTATATTGCATTGCAGTTGAAGGTTGAATATGACTATCCATCAAACCCAAAGTATTTTGACGTGTGAAAATCCGCAGAAGGTTCATCTTCGAAAAGTTGGTATACAAACTCTTGTATGTATATGTGTACAGTACGTAAATTCAGGGAACCTGTACAGATTTTAAATTCTTCAAGTAATCTCAGTAACATTTTAGTTTCATCGTCAGTCATGATTTGGGCATGTCAATCTGATGAAATGAGTCGTCTTTCATCAAACCAAAAGCATAAGCACAAAGATGATGCCACCAAGTGGTGGAGGACACTGACATTACTTGCACGCCAACACGAGCAGTTGTTAGGACTCCTCAAGGATGCCTCAGTCCATAGAAACGTGGGGAGTTTGTTAAGCGAAACAATGCACTGGGTGGCTCGGATTCTTATCATTTGACATATTTCTCTGGATAACGTTCTTTTTGTGTCGACCATAAGCGAGCTCTCTCGCTCTTGTTGAACCGAACTCTTAACCCTTTTGGCATCTACTTCCTGTCTTGCACAGAAAGATGATGATTGTTTCGATACTCCACATTTTTCGGCACAACCATTTCATTGTTTCCTATCCAGCACTCTTCTTCTCCACCACATTTCACTAGTTTATTGCACAGAAACGAGATGGTTGCCATATTTTTTTCTGTTCGCCTAGAAAAAAGGAGTGCGTCTATCCAAACAATGCTTTTCTCAAGCAACCAATACATCTTATAATGCTTACCTCTACGTACATCACATCAGTGAGAAACCACGTGCATGTCCTAAAAAGAAAAATAAGTGTGAGTAGCTGAAGGGCATCATCAAATACTGATAATGATAATAGGGAAGTGAAGATACAAAGATACAAGGAACTGTGACCGAGTCCACGATTACTTTAGAAACGTGCCGTGTCATACTCCTTCGGCTTCATCAGTTTGCCATCTACATCTCTTTTTTGGGAAAGGGCTTCCATAAGGAGGAAGTAAGCTTTCATCCAAATGAGGAAAGATGAGATAGAGAATAGCACGTATTTGACAGATATTTCTGATTCTTGGAAATTATATAAATAATGAGAAAATAATAAAACATAGATTTTTCATAAATTTTTTAATATGCATGATAATTGAATGGTAATCTTTTAAAAATTTTTAATAAGAGAGAATCTACATCTACACCTATTACCAATAATTAAAACACGCAATTAATTCGGTAAGTTCAACTTTAAAAATTATGAAACGTCCAATTTTTCAGTTTGGTTTTCAATTTTCTGGTTTGATTTATTTTAATAACTTTTGTTATTAAAAACTGATCAATTTATTAATTAATTGATCAATTTTTATTAACTTATAAATTTTTATAAATCAATTAATTTTTATTTAATAATATTTTTTCAATTCAACTTCAAATTCTTAAATGAAAAAGAATAATCTTTTTTAATCATATTTCAAAATTTTTAATTCATTCAATTTTTAGATGGTTCTATAAAAATCTAATACTAGTTGAACTTTTTAAAATTTGAATTTCTTATTTTACTGGTTTAGCTTCTGATCAAGTTATTAACATATTGGCTATTAGGCTTTAAGATTACCCTAGTGAAATCCTCTCTAATTACTTGGTTCACTCCTTGTGTGAGGTCTTTGGCTTTGGCCTCATAAGTTTCATTTTCCAATAACCAGACTCAAATCATTCAATCCTATTCGCTTTGGCATGTAAATTACAAAATGTTTTAGAGATAAATATGTCTAAAAATGGGTTTGACAGAGAAAATTGAGAATTCAAACATGTGCTTATCTTTTGCTTTGTGGAATTCATAATGATGTGACTACTCCGATAAAACAACTGTGTGGAGGGTGACTTGATGAACTGAGATGTTAACTTTCTACTCAGGAATTGCACGGTTTTAGATATAGAAATTGCAAGTACATTCTTGACTTCCACTTTGGTCTTTCCAATTTGCATTTACTGTGTTCAATTACTATTTTGAAAAGGAAGTTTCATAAGGTACCATAATCACAACTTTCTGAAACCATTAGCACCTCAATGTTAAAAGCATTCATTTCTCTTCCGAAATATATCATAATTCATTTCTTTGACCTTCTGATATAAGTAAATGTAAATCAATCAACGACAATCCCCTATAAAAGTTCAATCCTATGCCTTGTTTCAGTCTAACTTTTAGAGGTCTTGAATTCTCATCTTGAAAAAAAAAAAAAACAAATACCAGTATCTTCTCCAGAAGTTCACAATCTTCTTCAGTCCAAGAATTTCGCAAGAACTAAAGGTTGTGTTTTTTTGACTTAAAAGGTAGAGACTTTTAACTCCTTTCACTTTAAGATTTTGTGTTACAACTTGATTTATATAAGTATAATTCAAAAGATTCCTCCTTTTTTCTTCATTTGTTTTATAGGTAGATTCCAAGTGTCACACTCTTTTTCTCTATCCGGACCTGTTCTTGCTTTTTCTACAGATCTCTTCCCGTTTCCGAGCTGTCATTTAACAGTGTTTTTTTACAGCTTTTCTCTGAAACATCGATCTCAAATGGAAGACATTCAAACCAAGGTCACTGGAAACTCACCTCAGAAATTCCAGAAACTATTTTATAGAGCACAGATTGGTCTGAGGTTTGCAACTTTCGGAACTTCGTTTGCTGCAGCATTACTAACAGTCACCAATGTTTCTACAATTGAGTTGATCCCAGGATTTCCAGTGGTCGCTAAATATAGCTACGAGGACTCTTTCACGTAAGATAGTTCCAGGAATGAAAAAAAACCCTGAAACCTTTTCTTCGTACCTTCTGCATACTCATGAAGTTCCCATCTTTTTTCAGGTACCTTGCTGCTGCAAATTTTATCGCAGCCACGTTCTCATTGCTTTCTTTGTTTGGTGTCATTATTCTGGATCGTTTTGGCTCGAACTCCGCCAACTACTTTTTCTTGTTCTTCTGTGATTTGGTAACCAGATTATCTCAATATCAATCATTTGTACATATGATAATAGAATTCACCAAGTGTTTGTAACGTTTTATGGTTTGTTCTGGCAGTTGATTCTCTCCTTGGAAATTTCTGCTTCTGGAGCTGCCACTGCGATAGGTCTGTTAGCGAAGAACGGGAATGAACATACTGGTTGGCCTGCAATCTGTTCTTTTGCAGCCAAATTTTGTATGAAAGGAGCAATCGCAGTGGCATTTGCTTACTTCTCCTTTATTAATTTACTCATACTTGCAGTCATATCTGCAAGCAAATCCAGACAAGTTCATGTTTGATCCTAGGGTGAACTTTGATGTATCAAATCGTAAGCCCGCCTATAGTCATGGATATATGAAGCTAGCATCTGGATGTTCAGATTTGTGACTGTTAAGATATATGGTATATATCTTATTATTTAGTTTTAACATCTTATTTATTAATTGGACATATAAGATATTAATTAGATAATAACTTAAATTCAAAAAGTTATTAGTGATAATCTTCTAGTTGTGATAGAGTCCTATCCTTAATTAATGTGTATCTTGACAAGAAGTATGATGGATTACGTGGGTGTGTTAATTGACGTCAATCTTTAGTGCTTTTTGTGGTGATACAACTGGTTTGTTTTTCTCTTAAGTTTATAGTTTTTAACTATTGTCAAAAATGTCTATGTGAGTTGGGTTTTTATTGGGTTTCTTGCGCAACCCAAGGTTGTGTGTGTAAGAGCTGCACTTTATCATGAGCTACTATTGATAGTTGCAAAAAGAAAAGATCATCTTAAGTGGATGTTGTGTTTTTGTCTTGGGATTGTTATCATTGAAGTTTTTCTAGTTGTTCTAAACATTGCTCTTCAATTCTTCAACGTCAATCTTCTGCTGTATTTGTTGGCCACCCTTGATGATTCATGGTTGAAGGTAAGGAAAAAAATTCTAACAACTAACTACAATAATTTAATCGGTGAACAACTTTTATATTGGTCTTGAAAGGAGTTGAATTTATCGGAAAGTTGTTTTTCTCTATCTCAAGTATTTTTGTTTTTGTTTCTAGATATTTTAATCACTTAAGTTGTTCGTTTAATTTTCTTTATTATTAAACAGTGTGTATAAATCCTCTATTGAGGTTAGTACGAGGTGATAGTATTATTAGGTGTGAAATACTTTCACGGGAAGTGAGATTTAGAAATAGTGTTAAGGATTGAATAGTGTCGGCTTAGTAAAACTTTGGGTAAATCTATTGTACTTTCGTGAAATTAATAAACTGAGTGAGGGCCTCGCAAACGGAGGCAAAGTGTGTCGAACTGCGTTACTATTTGTTTTTGTTTGTGCTAGAGACATCCACAATAAAATTGGAAAGTTTGCGAAAGTACTATCCCTTTTGGTTTTTCAATTAGTATCAGAGAAAGGTCACCTATTCAAAACTTGGTAATAAGATGGTGCGGATCCAAGTTTTACAATTATGGCCATAAGAGGAGTATCAATTATTAGGCCACCGCTGTTGGACGGTTCCAATTATCCTACATGGAAATCACGGATAAGATTCTTTATTCAAGCACAAGGAACAAGAGCATGGAACTCGGTGTTACATGGCTGGATACATCCAATGATTACTAACGATAAGGGAGAGACAGTTCTAAAAGATCCATCTAAATGGAAAAGAGCCGAAGAAGAAAAAGTACTTGGAAACTCACAAGCATTGCACGCAATTTTCATAGCTATTGATGAAGGATGCTTTCAATGATTTCAACCTGTGAATCGGCTAAAGAAGCATGGTATACTTTACAAACTATTCATGAAGGGTCCAAATCTGTGATAGCTTCAAAACTTCAGATGTTAGCTGTGAGATTTGAAGAACTGAAGATGGATGAAAATGAGACTATTGGAGACTTTTATCAAAGATTACGTGATATAGCAAACCAAGCTCTTTAACTTGGGAAAAAATATTCTAATTTGAAACTGGTCAAAAAGATGTTGAGATCACTGCCTTTGAAGTTCATTCCGAAAATTGCAGCAATCGAGGAAGCTTATGACATCAATGATTTGTCGTTGGATGAGATAATTAGAATTCTGACTAATTTTAAGATGAACTTGTTAAGGGGTAAACAAGAAATAAGCAAAGGATTGGCTCTACAGACTGAAACTGGAAAAGGTATGAATGATCTAGATGATAAAAAGGAGAATATTTACAAAGCTTATAAAGCTATGTATGAAAAATAGGTGAAAACGTGTAGAAAGAATGAAAGATTGAAGGAAGAAAATCTCTCCATGAAGAACATCATCCAAGAGTTAGAAAAGAAATTAATGTTAGCATTAGATGAGCTTGGTGAAACTAGAATGAAATTAATAAGTACCGAAAAAGGATTGAGATTGTTGAATGGAGGCACAGAAAAACGAGAAAAGTTTATGAAAATTGGTAAGACTAAAGGAGACCTTCAAGACATTGGCTATAGAGGTGAATGTTCCAAGGTGAATTATGAGAAAGATGACATACCCAGATCTGTCCAAGAAGAAACTTCGAGGAAGAATCAAATGTTTGTACTTACATGTCATTTTTGTAGAGTTATCGGGCACATAAGGTCGAGATGCTACAAGATGTTACAAATTATGTTTCAAATGGATCAAAACTGAAAATCTAAACACTCTCTATTAAATTTCCAGCAGCAGCCTATGGTACTGAAGCACACTTGGATTCGAAATGGTCAATTACAAGCACAAAAACGTAGTGAAGGAAAAACAAGAAATTGTATAGATTCACAGTTAGTTACTGCGTTTAAAAAAACTGGTCAAGCAGAGAACAAATCAGTTACTTCTGAAGAAGAAACTGATGACAAAGATAATATGCCAAGGAATAAGGCCAGGTTTGAATTTTTTCGAGAGGTACATGGATGTGTGCTTTACATTTTTGAAGTATTTTTTGTTGTCTAAAAATAATGAAACGTAAAAAAAAAATTGTCTTCTTTGGTTCTTCTTTTGTTTTTATGTTGCCATTGTCGTCCCATCTTTTTAGTTGTTTGCAATGTGACTTCTATTTGGCTCCACTGAAGACTCTTCAACTCTCTCATTAGTATGGGTCTCTCTTTCGGACATATCTCTTAGTGTTTTAAATGGTGGTAAATTGTCATCTTGGCTTGCTTATGATTCTTCCGCTGCACCTATTATTGATTCTTATGATTATGCGTTTTAATATTGTTTTGTCCCAAGGGGGAGACCTTAAATTGTTTTTGGTGATTGATCCATTCAGGGGAAGATTTCAAGATATATGTGTAATTATTCGTCATATGTTTTGGCATCTTTTTGTCCCAAGGGGGAGAATGGATTTGTGCATTTGATGGTTATATATCCAATTATCTCCTTTAGAGGGAGTTTTGACTATATAACAAATAATACCAAAAAGGAGGAGATTGTTAAGATATAT
>JAOQMP010000006.1:39373515-39386011 GCA_027563575.1 Erythroxylum pedicellare
ATTCATACTTTTCATGCTCATCATGCTTTTTCCTCTTTTCGTTTATACAAAATGCCATGACATTTTTCAAGGCATAATATAAAATGTTGCAATGCATTTCTCAATACATTCAAATAGAAATCATGCAACATTTATAAAACAATTGAAAACATTTAATTTTCTTTCTTTTGAAAACATAGTCATAGCTTATTATTCAATTATAAACATGTAACCCACCTTGAGTTCCTTACTTATACTTGCTCAAAGATGCCTCTCCTCTTGCTCCTTTTGCCTTTCTTGATTTCCTTTATCAATGGCAAAATTTCCCATTCAATAGGGTTACAAATTGGAGACCTATAAAGCACATTCACTAAAATTGAGTCTGGGGTACTTAAACCCATGCATTTCCTAAAGTTCTTGAACTAAAACCCAACAAAAAATCCAAAAGACTCAAAATGAGCTTACCTTGATTCTTCACCAAATGAAGAGTTTTTTGGCTCAAATGGAAGCTCTTCTCTTCCTCTTTCTTTTTCCCTTCTTGAACAACCTCACAATCGCTCTTGAAACTAAGAAATGATGAAACCCTAGCTTTTCCTCCTTCCTTTCTCTCAAAATTGAACCCTTTCTTTTCTTTCTCTCTTATTTTCGTTTTTCACTCTTCTCTCCCTTCAATTCACGTTCTTCTCTTCTTAAAAAGCAAGACCACATGTTTATCTTCCAATCCTATCCTTAATGAGCATAAAATGTCCACCTTTCCCCTTCCACCATGCCTTATGTCTTAAAATGCTTTAGTGAATGCCAAAATTGCCCTTATACATATACACTCTTACTAATTTAAGTCAACCAACTTATATAATAAAATCCAGAGAAAAAATTCAGGAGCCAATAAGCTAAGCTTAGTAAATTGCCTTTTTCTTCTTCAGATAATAAAAGTCTATCTATTTTTAATAAAATGCATTGTAATTTATGGAGATCATCACCAATTCCATCTTTTAACAATTTTTGTTACTATGCTTGCATTATTAATGACTTTTCCCAATATACTTGGTTAATACTGTTAAGAAAAAGTCTGATTTTATTGATACATATTTAGCCTTTAAACAATATGTTTCTCGACAATTTGACAAAAAATTAAAAATATTTCATTCTAATGGAGGTGGAGAATTCATCAACTCCATTATTAGTTCTCATTTTCAAGCACAGGGAATTGTTCATCAAATTTCATGTCCGCACATTCCGAAACAATCAGGTATGGTCGAGCGTCGTCATAGAATAATTCGCGAGCTAGGTATGGCAATGTTATTTCATAGTGGTGCACCTTTATATTTATGGGTGGAAGTTTTTAAAATAATTGTTTTTCTTATTAATCACTTACCATAGAGTGCTAGTAATTCTGGTACACCCTATATTAAAATACATGGAGTTTATCCTCGGTATTCTTTTCTAAGGGTTTTTGGTTAAAAATGTTTTCCATATACTTGGGACATACGTAAAAATAAGTTTGATGCAAAGACAATACCTTGTGTTTTTATTGGTTATAGTGATCAACAGAAAGGGTACAAATGTTTTCATCCACCTATATGAAAAATTATTACTTCACGTCATGTGGTTTTTTATGAAACCAATTTCCCATTCAAAAATCAACATACAAATAATTCCAATTCTTTGAATAATTTTTGGATAAGTATCTTTGATTCTTGGATATCTCTTCCGCTATTTAACAATATATTCCACTCACAGGATACAAATGCATGTGATCCTCCTATTCCATCCATTGGTTTACATTAACAAGTTCCCTCACTCACAGCAATTATCGAGCCCATTTTGTCACCTACCACTTCCATTGTACCATAAAAGGATTCATATACAGAATTAGTCACGTTGTCTAACTTACGTCATGATATCGAGAGTTCTTCTCCTGACATAGCAGAATCAGCCCACGACACCACAACATAATTAGTTTAATGGTACTGTTGTCGCCTGCAACCAAATTTTAAAAAGAAACCAACTTCCGTCAATACAAAATAATATAGTAGTGGAAAGTAGGGATTGTTTTCACGAGAAATTTTTAAGTTAGCGATTTTAAAACTGAAACAAAGTAAAGGGGGGCTTCAATGCACAAAATTTAAAAAATAGATAACAAAAAATTATAAATTAATGAAAGTAATTGGATATGAAAATTTAATAGAAAAAACCTTGGTTTCGGATCACTGATGTTATCACACTAAAATGGATCCTTGATATAAAATTCAGTTCATCAATAAACATTCACTGGGGGTTGTTTTCTCTTAAGTATAAATGAATAGAAACATGTATTCTACGCATTCTTATTAATCAACAATCTAGATACGATCGTAGATTCAATTGAATAATAGCTTTAAGAACGAAGAAACTAATAAGCAAGATAATACATGTACGACATGCAATTAATCAAGATGATTATCTTCATAGAATTTCCGACTCTAATATAAAGAAGGTTACTTGCGATTAACAAAATTGAACATCATATTTCATTAATCTAGCTATTAAACGAATCAATCCCTAGTTGCGTACCTAGAAATCAATCAATCCAATTAAAAAAAGTAATTCATAAGATACTCAATGTTCGTCAATGAAACAAACTTTATTGAAACATCTCACATATAATAGATGATAACAAGGTTCCCCTCAACCAAGAAAATGGATTTAGCTATTCATAACAAAAGAAGAAATCAAAGAAATAACAAAACAACTAGTCTCCATCCTTGGTCTTTACTAAAGAATACAAAAATACCAACAAAATGAAACAGAAACGTAAAGCTATCCTTAGCAAAAATTTGCAGAATTTGTCAAACTATCCTAAAACTACAGCTAACGTGAACAGTCATGTTTTTCACTTTTAATGCCTCCCGATCCCTTCCTTTTCCATCCTCTCTTGCAGATCACCTCTCCCATGTGTTCAGATTGTGAATCTCCATCAATTTGATCTTAAAAGATTATGAAAATCTCAAACGAATCAGATTTAAATTTGAAATCATATCTGCAGAATTTTTTCATCCTTGCACATACCCACGCTTAGTCACTGAATTGTTGTCAACTTGGAATTTCAGAATTTTTTCGTTTCTTTTGCATCTTTTTTATTCAATTTCATCTCTAAGATGTTGAAAATCATTTGAGAACAATTATGAGATAATTCCATTAATTTTGAATGATAATTTCAATACATTAAAGAGAATTAAATACAAAATAAATACAAATTGATAACTTAACAGTTACTGTTGTTGGTTGCAAAAAGAAAAGAACATCTTGAGTGGATGTTGTGATTTTGTCTTGGGGTTGTCATCGTTGATGCTTTTTTGGTTGCTCTGAACATTGCTCTTCAATTTTTCAACGTCAATCTTCTGTTGTTATCGTTGATGCTTTTTTGGTTGCTCTGAACATTGCTCTTCAATTTTTCAAAGTCAATCTTCTGTTGTATTTGTTGGTTGCCCTTGATGATTCATGGTTGAAGGTAAGGTAAAAAAATTCTAGTAGCTATCTAAAACAATTTAATTGGTGAATAACTTTCAGATCGGTTTTGGAAGGAGTTGAATTTATCAGAAAGTTGTTTATCTCTATCTCAAGTATTTTCTTTTTTATTTCTAGATATTTTAATCACTTGAGTTGTTCGCTTAATTGTCCTTATTATTAAACAGTGTATGTAAATCCTCTATCTAGGATAATACAAAGTGGTCATACTATTGGATTTGAAATGCTTTTACAAAAAGTGAGGTTGAGAGATAGTATCAAAGGTTGAGTAGTGGCGGCTTAGAAAAGCCTTGGGTAAATCTATTCTACTTTCGTGAAAGTATTAAGTTGGATAAGAGCCTCGTAGACGTAGACAAGGTGTGTCGAACTACGTTATCAAATTTCTGGTGCTTTTTATTATTATTATTATTTTAATTTAAAGGAAGAAAACCAGTTTACATAACAAGGCGAGGGAAACATATTCCCGATATATCCTATAAAAGGATTACATGACACCCAATGGGTGAATCAACAAAATAAGTGGGTCCGAAAGTGAAGTTCTCAGCATAGGACGCTAGCCAGTCAGCAGATCGGTTTCGCTCCCGATATACATATTGAGGCATCACAGTCCAGTTCCGTGTAAACTGTTCATGGATCCCCTGAATGATGGAATTGGGAGTCGTAGCCCGTCAACTCGAGAAGGAGAGGAGGGTGAGTGCTACTTCCGAGTCCACCTCGAGCTCAATCCTACGGTAGCCGAGGTCCCACGCAAGTGTAAGGCCTGTGTACACTCTCCAGAGTTATGCGGACACTGGTGAACACCAGCCTAGATTTTGTATGAAGCCTCCAAGCCAATGGCCTGCACTGTCCTGGAGGAGGCTTCCGGCGGTGGCTGAAGAAGAGGAGCGGTTCCAAGCGCCATCGGTATTTAACTTGACCCACTCAAGGACGCCATCCGAGAAGCTGTGCATGTCGTGGTGAGTGTACCGTAGCACTGCAGCTAGCCCAGGCGAGAGACTTTGAAAGTTGACCTGCATAAGACACCACAATAGAAACGAGTGAGTATGGCCGCAGAAAATGAGCATAAAAAATGGACTTATTACTCCAACCCCATAAAAACCAGCAGGTGACTCCGAATAAAATAGACCACTTGTACCCAAACACCCGGTGATGCTGTTAGAGATTGGTGTGGATCCACTATCTGTCTGGTAGGTTGAAAAAGTCGGGAGGAAATGAGTGGGGAGGGAAGGCAGTCCACACATGACGGGCTTTGGAGCAGTCGCGCAGTGCATGGAGTGAGGATTCGTCAAGACCGCAGTGGTGACAAGAGCTATTCGTGGTTAGGTGTCAGTGGGCCCGATGCTGGTTGGTGAGAAGCCCGTTATGAGCTGGGAGCTAAAGAAAGGAACGAACACTTTATAGGCCAGGCCAGCGCCATAATGCATGCCAAAGGCTAGTGACTGCGACGTCGATGTGATTCACGAGCGAGGAGTAAATGGAAGCGACAGTGAATTAGCCAGTGTCAGATAGGCCCCAACAGATCTTTTCTGATCCTAAGTAAGGTTTCGGGGGAAACATACCAGCGATCGAACGACAGATAGGCAACGGTATACTTTTGAAGAAAGCATCCCACTGCCAACAGCCGTTGATGTCGACAAAGTGCTGGACAGGGAGGACGCTCTCCTGAGCGGGAATGGGGCGGGTAGCATGGTGAATAAGAGGGCCCAGACCAGTAACCCAAAGGTCCAACCAGAATCGGGTCCTAGTGCCATCTCCGAGCTTCCATGTCAAACCCTGGACCAGGTGGACTTTATACTCCACCAGATCATGGAACCACCTGTGGTATCAATGGTGGTGGGAAGGGTAGTGAGATCAAAGTTGTATTTAGCACAGAGAACTTGAACTCATAAGGTATTAGGCTGGTGGATTAGGTTTCAACCCAATTTAGTCAAGAAGGCATTGTTGGTTTCACGAATACAGCGAATTCCAAGACCCCCTAGCTCTTTTGGTTGGCAAACTGTCACCCATTTGACCAGTGAAATCTGCTTAGTGCCATCATAAGAACCCCACACGAATTGGCGCATAATTTTCTCCAGATCGTCAGATAGGTGGCGAGGCAACCTGACCGTCTGCATAGTATAGGCGGGTGGTGCCTCAATGACGAATTGGGCCAGAGTGATCCTTCCTGCGAAGGATAAAAGCTTAGCAGACCAGCCCGTTAACTGGTGGTGAACTTTGTCGAGAATGTACTGATAAGTACGCTTAGTGACCCGCTCATGAAGTAGAGGAACGTCGAGATATTGGCCGAGGTCATTGGTCTGAGAGAACCCCAAAGCGTGACTTAAGTTGCAAGCCATAGAAGTCAGAATATTTTTCGAAAAGTAATACCGAGATTTAGCTTGGCTAACTTGCTGGCCTGAGGCAGTGCAGAACGAAGTAAGGGTATCTCGAATCACGTCGATTTGCACCCCAGAGACTTCAAAAAAAAAAGGATGAGCTTGTCCGCAAAGAATAAATGGGAAAGAGGAGGCCCATTACAGCTTAATCGGATAGGCTGCCAGCGGCCTTGCGCCACTGCTTGCATGATAGACTGCCCCAATCATTTCATGCATAGGACAAAGATATAGGGCGATAAGGGGTCCCCCTGACGAATACCCCTAGAAAGGCAAAATGCCTCACTAAGGTCACCGTGCCAACGAACTTGGAAGGAGACCGAGGAGATGCACTTCATGATGAGGTTGATGAGAGAAGCAGGGAGGCCCACATCAAACAAGGTATCGTGGATGAAGTCCCAAGATAACCGGTCATACGCTTTCTCAAGATCAACCTTGAGGGCCATAATTCCTTTTCGGCCTGTTTTCTGTTTCATGGTATGGATAACTTCTTGGGCGATGATGATATTATCGATAATCAAACTCCCGGGAACAAAACTGCACTAGGTAGGAGCCACTAGATCTGCAAGGTAAGGTTTAATCCTATTAACTAGGATCTTGGTAAGGGCTTTGTAAATAACCGAACAAAGGGCAATGGGCCTGTATTGAGTGATAGAAGTGGGAGAGGGAATCTTCGGTATCAGCACTAGAATGGTGCGGTTAAGTTCGGACTTCCAAACTTCATGACGAAATATTTGCTGGAAGAAGGATGTCAACGAAGGTTTCACCGTCTCCCATTCAGATTGGAAGAATAAAGCAGGGAGACCATCAAAACCAGGGGCCTTGTTAGGAGCCATAGATAAAAAAGTTGTTTTGATTTCCTCGGAAAGGAGAGGACGGTCCAACTCCTAGAGAGCGGATTGGGAAAGACGTGGAAACTGACCATGCAGCCACTAGATCAGGGGCTGGGAGGTGTCCTTGGTATAGAGCTGTGCGAGGAAAGTCTGGGCCAGACGGTGGATGTTTTGAGGGCCTGAGTGAGGAAGCCCATTCACATCCTAGAGGGAGTGAACCCTCGCTTGTCTCTGTTTGGTCATGGTGATAGCATGATAATACTTGGTATTCCTGTCACCCTAGCATAACCGTTGACACCTGGAGCGTTGGTGTCAGTAAAGTTCCTATTGATACAGGACTTGTTCCAACTCAGCTCGGAGATGCTCCTCGAGATCTCGTATAGAGTTCGGAGGGGTGTCTTCAAGCTGTTGCTGAATACCATCAAGTCAGGCCAGTAGACGCTTTTTCCTACGGAAAATGTTCCCAAAGGAGTGGAAGTTCCAATACTGTAGACGATTTGCGAAATGGCTCAGCCCTTGGCTAAAATTAGGACTGGAAGGGGACCAATTTACCGCAAACAAAGGGACTGAAATCTGTATGAGTCAACCAAGCGGATTGAAATTGAAAGGAACGAACGGGCTACGGAGAGAGCATGCGGTAATTGAGAGTGACAAGGAGTGACCGATGGTCCGACTTAAGGAAGGGTAAGTGGGTGACGCTGGTGTGGGAGAAGGCTGAATGCCAATCAGACGAACAAAAAGCCCGATCCAATCGAGCAAGAATTTGACCTCGTCGCCAGGTGAATCGAGGCCTGGAGAAACCGAGGTCCTGTAGCTGGCAACTATGGATACAATCTCGAAAATGGGTATTGACGACAGAGTGTAGGCGAGACCCTTCATGTTTATCCTGTTGCTCTAATTTGGCATTAAAATCGCCACCTAAGAGCCAAGGAATGTCAGTAACCCTAGCAATACTCTGCAGGTAACGCCACAAATAGGTCTGGAGGGAGTAGGTAGGACAGGCATAAATGGGCATAAATGGCCGTAAAGTGACAATGCTCTTGATTCCACTCAATTTTGGCATGAACGAACTGACAATGAGCAATCTGAATGCGGACGTCAATATCAGGGCACCAGAGAAGCCAGATTCTTCCCGAGAAACCCTCAGCTTCTACCCAGAAAGATTGAGAATAACCCAAGCTTCGAATAACAGTAGTCGCTCGAGGCCCGCTAATCCGAGGCTCCACTAAGACCAAGAGACGCGGTTTATGGGTTCGAATATAGTTTTTAATAATAGGCTTGAAGGATCGACCTCCAGCCCCTTGACAATTCCAGACAAAAATCGTCATAGCAATCGAGGAAGGGGAATTTACTCAGCGGGCGAGATTGCAGAACTAGCAGTCAGCTCACCTTCCAGAGCAATCTTAGAAATCGGGGGAGACTCCACCATTACATCGTCTGGTTCAACATTCATATCTATAGTTGAAGGTGGATATTGGGTGGGGTCTGGTGGTCACGAGGGGTTTTAGGTGTGCAAATGGGACAACGATGTAAAATCCGAGTGGGGTTGGTTGTCCTGGTCCATGGCTCTATTATGTGGATCCTCACTGGTGGCCAAAGAAAAGGAAGTATCAGGAATTATGATGTTCGGGTGGGAGGGGATGGAGAGGGCGATATGGGCCGGTTGGGGGCTAGGAAGGACTGGTGGGGCAGGCCTGAGGGGAGATGGGTGCTGCACCAGGGGGCTTGGGCCATCTGCTAGGGTCATCCCAGCTAGGCCATCAGATGGGGCCTGGGCAGATTGGCCTGTGGCTTGGCCCTGAAGCAGGGCCTCTGGAGCAGTGGTGTGGGCTTGGTATTCAAGGCCCGCGAATTGGCCCAAAGAAGGAAGAGGCGACGTTGTGTGATGGTAGATCGAAGCGTTCGTGGTAGGGTTAAATGCAGCAATGGTGGAGTTGCGTCTACAAAGAGACAACGCCCTTTTCATCCGACTATCTTTAAACGTTGGAGCAGCTAGGGATTGAGTAGCGAAGGAAGGTTGGGGAGGCATCTGGCGCGAGGAAGGATGATTAGGAGTTACGCTGGATTGAGGGGTGTCTAGGTCTTGTCTCAATGGCTCGTTTTCTGACAGAGTCAGGAAGCACGAGCCGTATGGACCGTTTGGTTGGGAGATGTGGGAACGAGCGAGACGTTGGGGCGGGGGAGTCGTAGGAGGACGGCGGCTCCGACGGGTCACCTGCATCCAAGCACCATACGCGTTCGTTCGTGGATCATTGGAGGAAGTCACGGGTTGGTTAGGGGTTCAGGTGAGTGTTGGCGGGTCGATAATGGAGGGCTTGGAGGCAGGGGACACTCTGTGTCAGGGGGCAGGTGGTAGCGCTGTGGCCTACGCGCCCACAATCGAAATAAAGCTGAGGGAGGCCTTCGTAGGCGACCTTGATCAATTCTCCATCCAATTCGACGATGGGGCGGAGCGGAGCGGAGAGGTCAATATCCACTGCCACATGGGCGAATTTACCTCGTTGAGTGAGTTCCGTGTGATCATCAATTTTCACGGTGCGACCTACCAGGTTGCCAAGAGCAAAGAGAATCGAAGGATGGTACCGCGCTACTGGTAGGTCAAGGAATCACAACCAAGCCACGACATGCAGGACCTTACCGGAGGAAGGCCTAAAATCAGGGAACCACGGCTGAACTGACAGGGCTTGACCTGCGATGATCCAAGGTCCTTGTGTAAGCGTGTTCACATAATCTTCCTGCTCTCGAAAGTTTACCAGGTAAAAATCATTCTCAATGTCAACGATTTTAAGTGGCCCCTTAGGTTTCCACAGAGAAAGCAGGTGAGATTTGAGCATATTAAATCCAATAGGGCGACCTAAGAGTTTGATGATCACTACCTTGGCCTATAGATTGTCCAATTTGCCTTTAAATGTGTTGGACAATGCGAGTCCCAAACCATATTTGCCTTGAATGACCGAGATGTCTCCTTTTGTGGGTTCTATGGGATCGTCTGCTGGCCAATCCATGAGAAGACCCCCACTGCCAGATTCGGTGATACCAGCAGCTACTGCACTGTAACTGGGAGGAGTGGACTGGGAAGCAATTGCAAGTGGAGGTGGATCTTCTTCCCTTTCACGAATGCGAACCTTCTTAGCGGCTTGGCGATCATGTGCAGTGGAGGCGTCCACGACAGCAGGGAGAACTGGAATGGTAGAGCTCGCAGTGGTAGTCATGTAGTGGAAAGGAAAACTGTATCGAAAGAAGAAACCGATCAAAGCTTGCTTTCAGTTGCCAATGGCGTTTTTTAATTATTATTTCACTTTTGATTGTTTTTGTTTTAATTTATGCTAGAGACGCCCACAGTAAAATTAGAAAGTTTTCGAAACTAATATCCCTTAGGGTTTTTGAGTGACAACTGCATCTCCTTATATGCAACACATTCTATCAATCTTTTGGCATTTCGGTCCATTTTGAACCGCTAACGATAGTAATTCTCTTTCGAGTCTGTAGCAAGATGCCTCCATGTGTTCTTTTGGTTTAGTTTTTGGTTTAGTTTTGTTATATGACAAGAACATTGAACTAATATTAGGAAACTTTTATCTTTATTCACAACCCAACCTACTTAGACTTTGAACATCGAGACATAGCAAGTAAATAACTACGCTTAAGCACTAAATCCTAAGCAACTTTCTCACTTCTAACTTTCTTTTATGGTTTATTTGTTTATTGGGTATTAATCTAAGTTAGAGACTAAGACGATAATTTGGTAGGTTTTAGATATTATTACTATTAAATAAAAAAATTATTAATTTTTTTACTATTTATCAATGTCTTAAAAACTGAACAAAAGTTAAATCGATAAAACAAGAGGTTTAAGATTTAAAAGATTGATCGTCATAAAATCGATTAAAAATTAAATAAAATCGAAAAATAAAATATAGTTAAAAGAGATTGTCTTTATCTAATAAAGAATTTGAAGTTTAATTGAAAAAAAGATTGTTAAATAAAAATTAATTGATTTATTGTAGTTTATAAGAACTTATTAATTTATAAAAATTGACCGATTAATTAATAAATTGATCAACTTTTAACATCAAAAGTTATTAAAATAAATCGAACTAAAAATTTGAATAATTTAACGATTTTACAGTTAATTGGCTAAATCGATTAGGTTTTTTAATCATTGTTATTTCTAATATATCACAAATACTTAATAATTATTAACAAACATAACTTTTTCTGTAAAAATATTTTTGTTTGGTTGTAACAAAAACAAAGACAAATTTCAATTTATTTATTTTCAAGAAAATTACGAGATATTAAAATTTTGAAAGCACATAATATCTTCTTGATTGTGTGCATTAAGTAAATTATTTAATAAATCACTAACTTAAAAATATAATAAAATACGAAAATGTTAAAAGAATTGCATATATAAAGATTAAAAATGAATTTATCTCATTTGGATAGTAATATATATGGAATTTTCAAAATTATTTACAAAAGAATCACAAATTAATATAGGCGACAAGCTTAATCACTTGAAACAAAGTAAGAAAATTATTTTAAGATATAAAAATTAATGATTAAAAAAATTCAACCGATTATGTGGAAAATTTTTTGAACTATTTAACTTTTCAGTTCAATTTTTAACTTTCTGATTCGATTTACTTTAATAACTTTTATTGTAAAGTATCGATCAATTTATTAATTAATCAGTTTTTTTCATTAATTAATAAGTTCTTATAAACAATTGAAAGTTTGAGTATTTTATTGCCACTTTTTAAAGTTTGAACTATAATTAAAAATAATTAAAAATTTGAACATTTTATCGTCAATTTTTAAAATTTTGATTATAATTGTAAAATTGAACAAAGTTAAAAAAAAATTCAATTAGTCTTTGTTTGTTTGTTTGTTTTTTTTCCCCCTTATACGACAACCAAAACATAGACAGAATAGTAACTTAACTCATTCCCTGTAACAATGCTTAATAAACCAGACCAGAATATAGACCAAACACAAGAACATACGTAAGCCATCAAGTCCACCAAATTCAAGGGCCACACAACCGTTAGTGTTCAACTAAGATATTCAAAGTGCAACTAATAGTCTAATATTGTCACATTTTCACCGCGTTTTGAATAGGACATGACTCCAAAGTCGGGAGTGCGGGAAGAAGTTGTTATGCCCTTAGGCCTGGCTTGTTCAAGCAACAACCGACACTAGAGCAGTTATGGGCAAATGCACATGGTGGATAACATATGCACATGCTAAAAAGCCCCTGTTCAATGGAACTGAGCACTATATAATTATTGGAACCAACTAAATTGACTAAGTAATTAGATTAATCTATGGAAGTGGAGATTTGAGTATCTGTAAATGAATCAATTCCAGGTCCACCCTCAGAAAAAGAATGGCTTACCGAAGAGCCTAACCTTTCATGTTAAGCTCAACAAGCCAATGATATAGTACTCGAACAGTAGACTCAGGAACTGAACTTTAGTCTGATCATAGAACAGAAACAGGACACACATGCATAGGTAATAGGTTACCTTTGTAGATAGATCTATCAAATCAAAATGGTAAAGAAAATCACTAGTTACAGGACATGTAAAAAGAACTAGCTCCGCAGAACATATCCAATCATTGAGTTTTGGACCAAGAACTTGCACTCCATTCTGGTTATGTCACTAAAACGAGATTATGGCTTTACAAAGAGTTAACTTTCCAAGCAATCACAACAAACATGTCTACTACTAGTCCAACTTAACAATCATATGAACAAAAAGGAAGAAAGTACATATAAGGGATAGAAGATTAACATAA
>JAOQMP010000006.1:39474664-39486036 GCA_027563575.1 Erythroxylum pedicellare
CAATAAATCAACATTGTTATTGAAAATTTTGAAGTTCTAGGGCTTTTGTAGTGTATTCATATGTTAATTTTGTAATTATTAAATTAACTTATAATTAAATATTTTAGTGTATATTTATTTGAAATTCAAAATTAAGTTATTGTTAAAATAATTTAGATAAACTAGATTTAGTGTTAAAAAAATTTATAATATACATGGTTGAATTGAACACTATAATTGTTAGGATCAAAGTTAAAATTTTATGAAATCCTTAAAAATAAAATATACAGTTTACCTCTATTTTGTATAATGTTAATACTCATTTTATTCATCATTTGTAGGATTAAAAACTAAAGTTGATATTAATCTTTTGAAAAAATAAATGTTTAAAGGAGGAAGATCCTAACAAAACCTGCTTTAGATGCTGAACGGCGTTAGTTTGTTCATGAGTCCAAGATGGTGGATTCTCCTTCACAAGCTTAGATAAGCATGAAGTATAAGCTGCTCGAATATAATTAACAATTCTGACCATTTTCATTTTCCAAACCGGAAAACGATTGGCACAGGTGGGAGTGTAAATAAGGTACTTGCAAGACCCATTTTGTGTTGGGACAAGTTGGCAAGTTTGGACAAATACCACATGTGTATTCATACCATAGATGCCAACAGGAAACATTCAGAAACCAAAAGATGAATCAGATAAGAAGTCCCCTAATACTGCCTTCCCCTGCTACCTTAAGAGAGTTCCACTCTTGTCGTATCGAAGAAGTACTTGAAATATGTATTGTCCGGATCAGATCCTCCAATCAGTTTCAACCTTATTCTATTAAATCTTGGAACACCCTAATTAAAACAGGATGCTTCAACTCCATGTTATCCATATCTTGTCATGAATAAATTAATAGTAATGATAATAGAATTACATAGTAACAATAAAAACTTATATATAATGCAAAATATTTTAAGATTATTTAATATTAAATTTCTTCTAAGTAAAGACTATTTTTTAAAGTATCTTTATTTATTTTAAAAAATAAATATCAATATCCTCTCTGGTTCTAGTATTATAAGCCTATAAAATTGCAGCCAACCTCCTGTTTTGTTATGTATGCATATGTATAGATTGTAATAGGGAAGAAAACTAATGAGTGGAGAGTAGAGACTGGAGACACAAAACAAGTGGGAACAAAAACTCTCTTGAAGACCATCTTACGGACAGCACATGACTTTGCAAACAAAGAAGATGAGGACATGACCAAAAACAAAATCAATGTCACCTTCGTCAATATATCTTTGTTTATTATCTCTATTATTCCTTACTAGACAAAAGAAACACTGCAATTCAATTTGCCAAGAGGGGAGGGCCTTGCCATGCGGGCTTGCTCCTCCGTTGCCAGCCGGAAAGTGGTGGTGGGTCCCCGGTCGATCGATCGACCGGCCCCATCTTTCACCAGCATAGGCTGCACCGTCCCAAACATGATCTTCGCTACAATGGTCCCTCTCCAAATGTGAATATCATATACATATGTTAACGTCCTTATCTTCAAGTTAAGAACTGCATCTACACTAAGAACGAGAAAGTCAAGAGATCAGAGACATGCAAGCTGATGGGAAGATCTCTTGTGGTTGCATACCCTTTTGTTGTTTAGTACAAGTACATTTGGTCGTTGAAACATAACTCCAAATTATGTGATCTCTAGGAATTAATGATCAATTAAAGAAAAACTTATTACAAGACCTCTTTGCCCAGCATTTTTCATCAGGAGATGGTCCATGCATACGTACATACATACATACACATTCATGGAACTTTAGCTTCGTGGAGGTGTAGGGTATATTCTATTAACCATCAAGTCAAACTTTAATGGCGAGACTTCTTAGTCAGTGACAGACAAACCAAAATTGAAGACAAAGGGACCATAAATATATGTCGACTTACCTGGGCATTCAACTGAGCTTTTAGGACATTTCGTGTTAATTAGAGCAATGTAATCTGATTTTGTGGTGTAGAACTGTTAAAACTTTATTATATGAAAAGAAAATGCAGCAGACACGTATCATGTTTTAGAGGCCTTGTCAAGTAGCATTAAACATCAGGATGGGTCATGCACGTCTATTTGTTATGATGATACAGTGAAGAGAAATCTCCAGGACATGCTCTCGTGGCAGAACTTCGAATGGAGTGAACCTGGAGAGCCATATTTTCGGGGAAAAGAAAATGTTGGATTCATATTTGAATCATTGTGTATGAGGTGGACTGAGCCAGGTGGTGTAATTTCATGAACCTTAAGCTTTATGAAAAGTTATGGGGTTTATGTTATCTCTAATCTATGGACACTGACACATCACAGGAAAAGATTTAGAGGATATCAGAGCTTTGTTGTAAGGAAAGACGTTGTCTTTGTTACTTTAGAACACAACAGTTGTTCCAATTGAATTGGATGATCATAGTCAGACGCAAATTTTCCTGGATTTTTGGGTACGTGGAAGCAAACAATTAGTTCAGCCTCACCTTTAATTTCTGGCCAAGTTCCAAAGTTCTGTAATAAAAGACTAGATGATGTTCTTCCTAACTTGGAAAGTATAGCCAAGATGGCCAAAGGAAAATGGGAAGTTAATAAATGTCAATAATGCAGATGTTTGATGAACGATGAACATAGTGACCCAAGTAGGACTCGGAAATATATGGAAAAACACAAGCACAAATGATCCCAAATGAAGAAAATCATGAGTTGGTGAGCTACAATGTTGTTCCATCATTGCCAAAACTTCAATTTCTAACATCGTCCAGTTGGCATATCCAAGCGAGGTAGCAAACATGGTAAGTACGTATTTAGTTCTGCTTCACGTAACTGTGACACCATATGTTAGAAGAACTGTGACCTCTCTGCCATCCAGTTTTCAACCACGTGGAATATAGAGTTTGCCCATCTTGCCGAACTAAAGTCATACTGGTGGGCCTCATCTTCCATTGATTGATCATCATTGTTCAGCATTAATCATCCTCCGCTTTTGTGATCAATGTGAATATTTAATGTGATATATGTTACTTTTTGAATGCGTTTTGAATAGTTGTAAAGGGACCATCTTCAGCAGTTGAACCATTTCTAGAGGAAGACTCAAAAAGTTGTAGCCTGTAGGAAGGTGAAAGGAAAAAGATCATACAAGGAGTAACTAGTTACTTCCAGAGCTAGCTGTCAGTTCTTTTTAAGCTGTGCAGGAGATGGGACAAGACAAGGTAAAACAAAACGATTGAACCATTTGTGCAATACGACTCAATTATATAAAAGATAGAACCTAAACATGTGGGCCAGGACTAGGAAAAGGTGGAGCACAAGAAGCACATGGATTGTCTGTGTTTACAGTAGCTATTAGCAACTTAAAAACCAGAAAAAGGAAAATGAATGGAAGGTGTTAAAAGCTTTTGATAAGAAATAGTAATCATATCATTACAAATGATGGGGCAATCATTTTAAAGACATCTACTGATGTCATTACATAGGATAATGATGGATTAGATTTAGATTAACTGTTTTTAAGGTTCTAATGATACTTTGAGTTCTTTAACTTGACAGACAAGTGAATGGACAAGTAACTAGTAGCTGCTGTCGTTTGTCATTTCATATGAGAAACAAGTACAAAGTCTTGTTTCAACTTTAAATTTTTTCCTTTAAGGCAAAGGATTCTCCTGACTGCTTGCCTTAAAATACTGGCTTGACGATTTCAATCAGCTACTAATTTTCAAATTGAGCTGTCAGTTTTCAGATTTAGCATCCATGTCACCTTGGTACAGGACTGAAGAACAATTTTTTTATTAGTTTAGCACACTGAAAGGTTAAGTTGTTAGTATCCAAGTTAGCTAGCTGCAACATGAAACTTGGAAGTGACATTCAATAGAGTGGTAAGATATGAAGCTGAAGGAAAAACAGATCCAATTTGTAGATGCTTTCTGTTAATAACTGATTTCAATTTGCAGTAAATATCAACACCTTAAACTCCAAAACAGTTAGAAGATTCGAACAAAAGTCACCAACAGTAACTCAATAACTAGTCATATTAAGTTTAGTTACACATCAACCTAGCTAACCTCCCGCTCTCTCTATCAATACATAGTGAGTGAAAGAGAGGGGAGGAAAGAACAGTAAAAATAACTGTAATAACAGAATAACTGAATCCACAATGATTCAATCCCACGAGGTTATTTAAATACTATGTTCTACTGGGAAAAAGTGCATAGTTACTTTGAATACTATACTCTCTACATGAAAAGGAGTGTCCTGTCTTAACAACCAAACAGGAACCTTGGAATTTGTGCATTAGAGACTTGAAGGGGGTCAAAATGGACAGGAACAAGGGATCTACAAAAAGATCTGGTCTTATTTGGTCGGTTGTACATGTTCTCTGATTTCTCCATCCACTGATTTTGGCTGCCCTTTATTCATGTTTAGATTCCACTTAAGAACTCTTTACACTATTGCACTTGCAACAGGTGGTTTCAGCTAAAGAGGAGATAACCATACTTTGGAACATATGCTTATAACACAAGTACTTTGTTCTCATCTTCCCAAGTCATACTTTCGCTAGCTTTTTCCACCTCCTTGCAAGCTGGAAATTAAAAATAAATTATTAGTCTAGGACATAAGTAAGAAACACATATTATTTTGTTTGTCAATATATAATTTTTGTTTATTTGCTATAGTTGCATGAGACAGAACATGGGGGATTACCAGATACTTGTAGGGCTGCTCTTGTTTATTGTTTTAGTGAAAAGAACACAGGTCATGGCTGAATGGATTGAGAAGTTTCTGCCTTTGGTCCTCCACATCCCATAATAGACTACCACTATCCTGAGAGAATTTGCATTTGTAACTCGTCAGAAGATAATCTAACTTGGTTATGGTTGATACTTAATCAATGTTTTTTCAAGAAACCACACAGGTGAACTTGCATACCTTGGTGACTAGTTCACTGACACTAGCTCTTTGACCTTGAAGTAAAAGTGAAGCTGAACTATCAATAAGAGGATAGTTATTTACAGCGGCAAAGTTGCTAGTAGAACTGGTGGCTAGAATAGTGGTTGCATCAGCAAAAGCTGCAGATTGGTTGGGGCTGCATTGTTGTACACATGGCGGAGGTGATTCCATTCCACTCAACTTCTGAAAATTTGTTCACAGATCACATCAGATTTAGTCTTGTATGTGTATTTAATCTTAAACCAGATAAGTTACAGACAAAATTTTTACCTCAGGTCTGATTATGAAAGGATCTAGATCCATTCGAATGTCACGTATCAAGGGATTAACAGAAGCAAGCTTCATGGACAGGAACTGGGAAAATGACAAGACATAATGGAGTTAATACTGATTACACCTCAATACAGCAACTACAACTAGTCAAAGATACAGCTTCTTAATAGAAACTGTTATGTTTACCTCCACTTGATTTTGCAAGGACTGGACATAATTGATGATCTCATCCAACACTTGGGCCTTGCCAGTCACCTGTGCCACGTTAAGCTGTCATATATATAAATCAAAGTAAAGGAATAGGGAAAGACAAGATTAAGACAGGGAACTGAACAGCAACCTTGTCACAACCAGGAACAAGTCGCTGCAATGTCTTCATCCGCTCACTGATCTTCTCTCTTCTTACCTGAAAGTTATTCATGGACATTGTTAATGAGACATGACTTGGTGGAATATTATGCAGGGACTTGGAAATATTTGAAGTTTCTTGTATGGGAACATGAAAGTTTAAGGTTTTAGTGAAGAAAAAGCACCCTCTCTGCAAGGCTGTGACTGTCTGTTGCTTGACCCCTCCTTGCTCTTACATGAATGTAGCCTGTTGGAGACTCTTCAGTAGCTTTCTTCGGATCCTTTTTCTGGGCTTCTGGCTGCTTCTCAGCTTCCTTCATAACCTCATTACATTTCTTATGGTTCTTGCTTTTCCCTTCTCTAGCATCCTAATAAAAACACCAAAGATCAATGAACAAGCATATCATCATGAGATGGAATTCTTATGTGTGTATGGACTTCACGATGACCTACCTTCGATTGAGCAGAGGCCAAGAATGACCCATTTGCATGCTTCCTCTTCTTGTTCATGGGAGCCACCTTCTGAGTGACTTGCTCACCACTTTCAAGCTTGTCCACTATAGTTGAAGAGTCTGTGCTCTGTTTTTTGGTAACAGAAGTCTCGGTATCACTTATCTCAACCTTAGAGTTGTGATCAATATGACCAGCTTCCTGAAATTTAGCATCAAGAGGAGTTCCATAAAGAGATCCAAGAGGGTAAACTTGAGGAAAGCAGTTGTTCTTGATGTTTTCATCATCCAATAAACCGGTCATGTTCTTAACAGACGTGTTTTGCATGAACACTGAGTCCAGAAGAAAAGGGTGGTAGTGTTGGTATGAAAAGGTCGACATTTGATGGAGCTTTGGGATTAGAAAATTGAAAGGTTTCAATAAAGTGATGGAAGAGAAAGGTGGGAAGATGACGATGGAGGTTGGAGTTTGGAGGCAGCCAGAAGTAGCAGTCGAGAAAAGTCGTTCTATGGCAATCTAAGAGGGCCTCTGCATCAAGGCTATTTAAAGAGCAACATCCATGCAAAAGCTGCTTTCCATTTGACTAGTCTTGTCTCATAAATTTCCCCAGCTCTCTCATCCTCCCAAAAATAAATGCTCAGAGAATAACATTTAGAAAGGGAGGGACCAAAATTTTTTTTAATAAGAATATATTTAAAAATTGTACCCTAGACTTGTCCATCTCATTACTGAATGATGAACATTTTTACTTTTTTATATATTAATTTAATAAATTATTTAACAAATCAATTCCAAGTAATAATAGGTCAGCCTAACCAGCAATGTCGCTAATTAAGTTCGAGTCTGAATTGTCTAAGTTCATACATATCCAAAATCTAAATCTTTTAAGCAAAATAATGTAGATTTGTTTAGAAAAGTTGAGTTTGACCCTAATTTAACCCACAAGTCTAAATTCTTACTTAATTATTATATTAGATTACCTCTTTGGACAACAAGACAACTTTGAAAGTAGAATGGAAACTTACTTGTACAGAATTGGACCATCCAGAGATTTTGCCCCTTGGCTAGGGTGAATAATTCAGAGAAGATACCTATGCTTCTGCTAAACAATAATAATAATAGTTGGTGATGGTGGGATTTGGTTTCACACGAACATGATACTCTTTTCGCTTCCTCCTGTGAAATAATAGTACTCTTCCTTCCTTGCTTGTGCTACTTTTTATCTCTTTGTTTTTGACAGGATAACAAAGACAAAGATTGGTAAGAAAACCCATATGTGCCGCTAAAGAGAGTGGAAAGGGTCACAATCAGAGGAAAACAACAGAACTCCGATAAGAGAAAGAGTCGTCTCTTTGTGTACTTTGGAAATCACAAGCTTGGCAAGTGTACGTCGCTAATGATAAACTCAAACCGGCGTGTACAGAACGTAGGATGAATTTGGGCTATGCTCGTCCTGGAGGCTGGAGCCAGCGACATAGAGGGTTGATCCTTGACATTGACCCAACACATGTTGTAATACGGAACTCCACGCACAAGTGGTTCGTACCCAAGTCCTAGCCGAAGAAGACAAGCTTTGGCCCATGGCTTTCAGAATATATCTAATTTAATTTAGCTGAACAAAATGAAAATTGGGTTTTTATTTTATCCATATTCAAAAAAATGGCTGACCAACCTTTAATTAAAAGACAAAAGCACGATGGAAAGTGGAAACAGTTATCCAGTAACGTGAATTCCCACGTGAAAATGTTTCCTTAATCGCCGACGCTTGACGGAGCCACGCCGCAGCCAATCAACGTGTGTGCGTCTCTCTCTCTAGATCTCTCACTCTTATCGTTAATTTTGAACTGTTTGTGCACCGCCAGATACGGCACCTTCAATCCAGCTCTCGGTCTGCTCTCCCCACCCCAGCGGCCACCACGGCAATGGCATGGCTTTGTTTACAAAATCGTCCTATTTTCCTACGTCCGCACATGAATATTAATTTTAAATAAGATAATTATATAATAATTTAATTATAATATAGCAAATATGAATATTTTTAAATTAAAAATTTTAATTAGTACAATCATTACAAGAAATTTATCGATTAGCGATAGAAAACGATAAAATTCTGTTGATAGAAAATAAACCGACGAACAGATCCGTCGGCATTGGATTATTTCATTAAGAATTATCTTTTAATAACTTATAAGAAATATACAAGAAGCAAATTTTCAGATCAAAGACATGCCTATAAACTAACACAGAGATGAGGAGAGCTGAAAGAAAGATTGAGGAGGTGTAATAACCAGGATTTAGTAGAGTTTTAAGAGAGCTTCCCTTTACTGGATAAGACGATCAAAGCGATGTCAGCATTACAAAGCGCTGAGATCTGATGGGCCTTCTTCAACAATCCTTGTTTCTTCTTCAGCAACAAACATAATTCAACACATAAATTAATACTATGTATGACAATCAAATACTTACCAAGAAAGAGTAATAAAGAAACCGGAGAAAAAAAAAGCAAGAAAGAAATAAACTTTAATTCTAGAGGAACTCACCAAATGGGAGAGGAAATCACCGGAGGAGAAAGAAGACAGAAGAGCGCCAAAGAAGAAACGAAGATGAATAGGGGTTGCGGTCTCGGGTATCTTAAAGGTGATTTACCGACAGAATTTTCCATCGCTAATTTTCGTTGGAAATTTTAAATTTTATTAAACCGCCTTTAATTTTCGCATTATTTATTGACGATAATGGTTTCGTTGATATACTTCCATTCATATTTAGCGATAAATATTAATTTTCTGTTGTTAATTTCAGTGTAATTCCCGATGGGAACTTTTACCGTCCCTACAGTCCGTCGCTAATTTTGCCGGAATGGTTTCCTTTCATATTTAGCAATGGAGATTGTAATCATCGCTAAACGAATTTTTTTCCGTCAATTTTAGCAACGGAAATAAGGTTTCTGTCGCTAATTTGTAACGATTTATTTTCTGTTGGTAATTTTCTGTCGCTAATTCCAACTTTTCTTGTAGTGAATTAACTTATTTTTACATAAATAATAATTCCCGTAATTTAATAAATCAATAACACAAATTTAATTTAATTTTTTATCTCAATTTTGTCAACATTTTTCTCGTATTTATATTAATTTAACTCGTTAGGTTGATTAAAAATAATAAATTCTCATTAAAATGAGAAATTAAGACAAACATTCCATAATCTCCATGGGATTCAAAGTTTCTTCTTCCACTAATAAAGGGTCATAAAATTGAGTAAAATGAATTCCAGTAACAGCTGGTGAAGGCATAGCTTGAGAAAACGTACCTAACCCAAACAAGAAAATGTGTAGATCCTTGCATTAATTGATTGGGAGCACTTGTTTGACTGAGAAGAGAAGAGGAACAGTTAAGAAACAAGAAAACAAAATGATGAAGGTTCTCTCTTTCACTCTGAACCAATCATAAATGAGTACAGAAGGACAATTTAATGTAACATTGGGATTAACATACGTGTGTACTAGTTAGTAGTGCAGTGGTTGCAGCCCCTACCCCTCCGCCCAACTAAAGCCAAGCTGGGGGTCTTTTTCTACTATTTTTGGCTTTCAATTACGTGTCTGAAAAGTACCGTTTTCAGGGACGTCTCAGAGACAATTTCTCTTCTGCGAGTGTTTCAGCCGAGGTTTCTGCGAGTGTTTCTGTGAGGGTTGATCATTTGTCTAAGTCAAGCTTATGGTGCTCTTTAGTCTCACTTTCAAGGCTGATAACAACCACTCGGATTCTGCGCTTTAATGTAAAGTTGGCTCGTTATGTGTGGACATGGCTTTCTTTTTCTGTCCATTTCTTCAACCACCTTTGGTACTTCCTAATGCGTCGTCATGGCTTTCTTTTTCTGTCCATTTCTTCAACCTCCTTTGATACTGCCATTGTCTATTTCCCAATATCCTCCTTGCATCATCTTGGAGGAAATTCCCAATCTAGAGATTGTTAAGATGATAAATGATGACTAATTTCTTGTTGTTACGATGATAAATTGTTTCGAATATCTTTTATCTAAATTCTTAAATATATCGTAATTTTAATTTTTTAAAATTAAATATCATGATTTATTGAAAGATATATACATATATGTTGTGATCAATGAAGTGTTACATTTTTTAAAGAATCAATACTTAAATTTTTTCTGAAATTTTGCTCAAGTGTTAAGAAAAAATCTAATGGAATTTTGATAAATTTTTAAAAATATTTCATAAGAAAAATATTCCTTGTGATTTTTAACATTCAAAAGAATGAAAATAATAAAAATAAAAATATTCAAATTTTGTTAAAGTTTGGCAAACAATATTATAAAAAATGTAATAAAATTAATTTGAAATGCTCTTAAAATTTGAGATTAATGGTATTATAATAAAATATATAGTTATATTTTTTTCAAAAATCGTAATATAAAATATTATAATTAAAATACAGTTGATAAATTATTAAAAAGGAATAAGATATTCAAAATGATTTTCGCTTATTTTTTATGTAATAATGTTAATTAACCATTTGTTATCCAAGAAGTTTGTACGAAATTTATTGGATTTGGTTGAATAAAATTCTAACAACACATGAGAACTATTTTACTCATATTTAAAAAATAAATAAAATATCCTATTTTATATCATAATTTATATCTAGATAATTATAATAATATTGGAAACAACCTATCGACTAGTTAAGGGTGAGATTGTATACTACTAAATTTCTCCGAATCATACATATTAGCGGGATTTATACTGTGTGCTATTTTCGTCGTAATATAATTATAATTATAATTACAATCTTATTATCACAATTTATTTAAGTGTACTTGCATTATCCCAAATATAATTTGTAAATTGTAATAAAAACTTGTTTCATATATTTGCACTTTCTGTAAATATACAAGAGAAGTTATGTATATTATGACTCTTTTCAGACTTCCACAAAGAGGGCAGTCTTATGCGCTGGTTACATTAACTTTCCTTTTTAATGTTTCCAGCATGGAAGTAGTACTCCCTTTATGATTCAAGTAGACATGGTCAAATTAGATTGTCAAAATCAATATTATTATTGATTAGTCTCATCCAACACTTTTTAACTAATTAAGTGAATAGTTTCTTGAATTGAACAACTCAAGACATCATTATAAGGATTTAAATAATGGAAACCAAGTGGTTTGATTTGACTTCTAACAATATTTTAAAATTATGGTTCCTTTTATTTAGACCTGTGATGAAAATTACGTGATTCTCCGTTAATCCACACATAGAAGCAACAAAAAGTTGAAAAATTCATGAAGAATCTAAGAAGATGGTGTCTGAAATGTCGAAGAAGGAGACATGAAGCA